>CAJHZI010000463.1:585000-627500 GCA_905160935.1 Enchytraeus crypticus
TAGCATTCTAATTATGAAGTTCTTATCCATCAAAGGTGAGCGCTTAGATGGTAAAGAGAAAGGGTGAGCCCTCTCCCTCAGCTTAAAGTTCAAATTATCTTTAAGCGAAGTGGAAGAAGCCGGTGCAGGACTGTTGTTTGTTACTGATGATAGCATTAAACAATTTTTCATCAGCATCTGCAGCGATATCGGCAAAAGGTCGTATTCTATCATAGAAGTTAAATCTTGTAGCCTTCCTGAGGAAGGCTTCAAGGCGCTCTCTCTCGGAGGAACCGATATAGCCCCACCAAAATTGCGATGCATAAGTTAACTTGTAGAGTACAATAGATTTAAAGACAGTGACAATTAGGTCAGAATTAAGACCTTTTGATTTTAGAGTGCGAATGGCGAAAAGATTAGAAGAGCAACTGCTAATTATATCATCAACGTGGACAGAAAAAGAGAAGTTGGATTGGAGTGTAACACCTAAGCACTTCAAGGTGTTGACTCTGACAATTCCATCTAGGAGCGGTGGCACAGAACTTGCTAGAAATCTAGATCGTGGAGGATGGAAAAGAAGTTCACGAGATATTGACTTATTTAACTGTAGATTGTTCTTACTGGACCACAAGTCAATGTTAGCAAGTTCATTGTCAGTGGTATAAAGATACTGAGATGGAATAATGAGGTATGTATCATCAGCGAACTTAATTATATCGTTATGAGAGTGGATAGGTCTTAAATCTGAAGCAGTAATGGAATATGAAGCTGGACCAATAGCTGATGCTTGTACAACACTAGCTGAAATATTTGCAGTAGAGGATACATTGCCATCAAATTTAGTGCAATGTTGACGGCCAGTAAAGAAACTAACAAGCCAATTATGAATGCAAGATGATATGTCCAGATCAGCAAACTTTTCAATAATAGTTGAATGTCTGATCCGATCGAAGGCTTTTGCTAAAATCTAGAACTATGACATAGGTTATCAGGTGTGTTATCATAGATTATCAGGTGTGTTATCAGATGAGCTCTATCAATCTATCATAGGTTATCAGGTACGTAAGCAACATCATGCATAGCAATCTATCATTGTTTATCATATATGTTATCAGATTAGCTATGTTAATTTATCTAGGGTGATCTTAGTGAATTAGGTCAGCTATTAATGCAAGGTCCTGTAGAGATGCTCATGTGTAGATCTTTTGATTGTTTGTTTAGGGTGACTTGAGTGAATTGGGTCAGCTATTAATGCAAGGTCCTGTAGAGATGCTCATGTGTAGATCTATTGATTGTTTGTCTAGAGTGACTTGAGTGAGTTAGGTCAGCTATTAATGCAAGGTCCTGTAGAGATGCTTATGTGTAGATCTATTGTTTGTCTAGGGTGACCTGAGTGAATTAGGTCAGCTATTAATGCAAGGTCCTGTAGAGGTACTCATGGGTAGACGTAAAGACAAGACAGTGCTGCCGGACGTCAGATCTAAGCTGTCTCATCGTCACATGTTTCTCTACGAGAGGGCGATCATGCTGTGCAAGAAACGTGACGACAGCAAGTCAGCCTCCAATAACACGGGTGCGCCCCCTGGGCTGGGCGCCAGGCAGGTGTACGCCTATAAGAACTCTCTAAGGGTGAGCTATTAATAATTCTACTAAATTGTTTCTTCTGCTAACATTAGGCGCTTTTAGTTTAGGCTTTAGAAGTTTATTGATTGATTCAGTATCAGATGGTTTCTTAGGCAGTTTGCCAAAGCTAGAGCCTTGGGTCTCCTGCTTAAGAGGTAAATGTGCTGTTTACTTGGCCCTAGTGTATTCAACGGATGCATCGTAGAGAGCAGTTAGGATTTGATGTTTAGTTGAGCAGTCAACTATGACTTCTGAGAGAGTTTTTTTCTCATGATGGGTTTTTTAACTTGGCGCTTTCCAATGAGAGTTGTGTTTGTAGTATATTTGAGATATTGCTTTATTGTATTCAGTTGTGTCTATAGTGTTTTGATTTTCATTTCTTGTAGTATTTATAGTAGTAGTAGTATGCACTTCTGTGCACCGATGTGTGCAAGCAACACTTGCAATCGTAGGTAGGGGGAAAAGAATGCAGCACATTAGTTCCAATCCACTCAGATTTGTAAACTTTTTATAATGCTCCTTGAAATATTCTTCGACTTAGTGTATGTCCCACTCGTTCAACCATCGTTTAGACATCACGTGACTGTTGACTGTATTACGAGTTGCTGTTGATAGGAGTATGGACGAGATTCTTTAAAATAGCCTTGAAATTCGGCTGACTGATAGATTCTATTCTGCCGCAGTTTTCATGTTTCTGAAGTGAAATAGAGTTATATAAGTTGAACCTATGTCTCATAGAGTGGGTTGACTGCGTTGACTGGACTTTGAACTCAGGTCATTTGCTTCCGAGGCAAACATCCTAACTGCTACACCATATCGCTTCCTTACACCATATACCTTAAAATGGAATTTTTTTTCTATTCTTATAAGAGGTTTATATCTGTTGCTGTTGTGAATATTTCTCTCAAAATTCAGTTTCTTATTGAGACTGTATTTTGATTTACATTTGTTCCCTAATTCTTAGCATTTATATTGCATTTTATACCTCATTGACCAATTTCTGTAACTATTTTGTTTTTCTTTAAAAGACTGTATAGATTAAATTTAGTTACCGACTAATATCGTCCTTGTGATGATGCACGGATGAAACAAAGTAAATACGCATTATAGTGAAATGATCAACTATTAGGCAATTTAGTCCATTTTCCAAATAACTAGTCAGTCCAGTGAATGTCCGAGATTTAACTCTCAGATCATCACCGGCTGAGATTCGAACCCGCGAGAGTTCAATTCACCTCAGGATCTGTCATTTAAAACTTCATGACGTTACCCCTACGCTATTGAGACATTCAATACTACTTATACATGCGTTCTTGTGCGTAGACTGATCAGATAGGACTTACAGCGTCGCCGCCCGGCTCGGATGGGCGGAGGTTTGAACTGTGGGTCCAAGGGCGCAGTGAGGTGTACACCATCACTGCTCGTAGCCCCGCCCTTAAACAGGAGTGGGTGGACGATATCAACAAAGTGCTCATGAATCAGTTTCGTCATATCAAAGGTTGCCCATAGTTTCTGTCTGATTATTGAATCAGTTTTGTCATATCAAAGGTTGCCTTTAGTCTGGTTATATTCTTCATTTAAATTAATCCCTAGGCGAGAGCAATAAATTGCTTTTGATTTTATCACATTCTGCAAGCGTTTAGGCTTCTGCATAATTTGTTCGAAAGGATAGTTTTCTTATTTAATCAGTCCGATATCTTGTGTAATACAATTGTCTTGTCTTCTGTCTGTATTATATTTATAATACAGAGAGATCAAAATCTGAATTTGTCAGTTACTTTTTTTAATCCAATTTTGTTTTGTGTTTTAGTAATCGGGCATTAAGCCTTTTACTGTAATAAGTAACAATAATTGTTTTAATCATTTTTTGACCTATAATGAATTGGACGAAGGAGCAGATTTGTGATAATTCACTCTTACATTTATTGTTATTTTTATCCAGTTTTTAATTAAATAGTGGTAATTTTTATAAACATTAGTTGAAAATTTTAAAATAAGTTTTAATTATGTAATGATTGATGCATCTTTGGCTTGATTGCTTTATGAATTTATATAGGCCTATTAATATTATAGGCCTATTGCTTGTGTTTGATCGTCAGTATAACTAGCTCATTGCTATTAGTGTGCTAATATTAAGTTTATTAATGGTATTACCGTAATATTAAATACATTATTGATTTATTTATTAAATATTTTATACATATCTTTTTTAAATATTTTTTAGATATATTTATTTAATATTTTTCTACATTTCTTTATAAAATATTTTATACATTTCTTTACTAAATATTTTTAGATTCTTCAAAGAAAAATCGATCCTTGCAGGCAAACGATGAAAGTTTTGATGTGTAAGTAAATATTTATTATTTAACTTAATTTAAAAAGTAATTACTTTTAGATTCTATTATACTTCAAATTCATTTTGGTTTATTTTGTAAAAAAATTAGTTGTATAGTGCTTTCGAGGATGCTGCAAATGTTGATTAATCTTATATTCTAATTGCAAGTAGGGATTTCAATTTGGAGTCAGTCTGTTTTATTGGATTAATACAGCATAGTTTTAAGATATTCTGACAGTGTCAGTTTCTGTCCTTGTCTCTCTCTGTCTCTCTCTGTCCCTCTCTCTCTCTCTCTCTCGGTCTCTTTCTCTCTGTCTCTCTCTCTTTCTCTCTCTCTTTCTCTCTCTTGGTTTTAGAAATAGAAATAAAATGATAAATAGGCGCAAATGATATATTGAACCTGCCACTTGACAGTGGACTGAAGAGAGAGAGATTGGCGCAAATTTTCTTACAGTATTTTGAATGAGACCGTGAAATATTAGACTTTTATGACTGGGTTTGACCCACTATTTGATATTTTAATATCTTTTTGCATTTTGTGAACTTTGTTCATATCTGCAATTTTAGTTTGCGTTTACGATTTGTTAGTTTACGTTTTTAGTACGTAAGCATTTTTATGTTTTATCTCTACATCAACACCCCCCCCCCGCCGATTAGTCGACGATTTGGTGCCATTTATATTATCGCACCCTTCTCTGAAGCTGATGGTTTTGTTAAGTCATGTTGAGTGAATTGATGTGTAGTGATATATGCTCTACGGCCATCCCGATTAATCTTTAAATTAGGAAACAGACGTTAAACATATATTAGTATTATTTATTATTAATAATTTTTTTTATTATTATACTCAAATTGTAATGTTTTGTATTATTTAGGACTGGGACGAGTGACAGTGAGTTTATATTGCAGCAGAATAACAACAACAACAGCAGCAGCAACGCTACGGGCAGCATCAGCAGCAGCTGCAGTGGTAATAATCGCAGTAGCTACTGCAGCAACGACAGCTGAGTAATTATTTCAGTAGCTGCGACGACAGTTGCCTGGTCATATCAATCGTAGTGATGAGAATTTCCACTGCCACTTCGGTACCAACTATCTGGTTTTGATACAAGCGGATGTATTGAAATATTCTAGTCTATTACTGCTGTAGTGTCAGCTGAGTGGCATTATTAGCTGCAGCAAATGTAGCTACGACAGCTGAATGATGGAATTTGCAGCAGATTTTAATTACGAAACAACTGCATGGTAGAGGCGTCCGCAGCAGTATTCTTGTACTGACACAGACATTAAGTTGTGGAAACAAACGTTAAATTACCCTATAGCTTATCTTTATTTTAACAGCTGCTATTGCACTTACGACAATGAGTGTACAGGTCAGCCGTTAGCAATGAAATGGACTCTAAGTGGAGCGCTTATTCGCTTGAAGATTGGTTTTAAACGCAGATTCTATAAATGAATTCATCTGCTAACCTGCTCTTGATTGTTTTAATTTGTTAATTCTTCGGCTGACCTGCCGTCGATTGATTTAGTTTGCTGATTGATACTTTCATTCAGTCGCAGCCAATTATACGCCTGTTCTATGTATTTAAGGAGCAGAGTAGATCCAGTTGTTTATTAGGTAAATTGAGATCCTTTTAAAGTGCATTTGTATTTCTATTGTGAAATTATTCGTTGCAATTCTGTTAATATGTAAATATGGTTTTATTGACGCTAATGTCATCGAAGAGTAAATATGAATTTTGTAAGTCGTATTCAGTCTCGTTTTTATTGTGCTGTATTACATTGGAAAGAAGTATGGTGAGAATTATTAACAAGCTAATCTAGAACGTAATTGTACGCACAGTTGGCTGGAGCCAGTGGCGATGTCTGTAAGATATTCGACCGCGGATCAGTATGTGCGGGGTTAAAATCCTGGGCTCGTCCGTCACTGACGTGGCATTCGAGTTAGGAAACTGACGTTAACATTAGCTTTACATTGGCTTTTTATTAGCTTTACAGTCTTATTATAAATTATAATTAATTATACTTGTATATGAAAAGTTGACTGAATTTTGTCGTGGTATTGCTTTCACTTTCTACATTTGGATGAGTTGCATTTATACTGCATTTGATTTCTGTCTAGTATTTTACTAACTAAACGTTGACCTTTACACTAAATTATGAACTCGATTTTGCATGTTTTTTCGTTTAACTTGTAATATAAAGATATTTACTTAATGGTTTTAAAATTAACCAATTGATATTTCGCATGTCTGCTGTTTATAATTTCATATTTAATTCCTCGTTTATACTTTCGTCGCTATGTGATTATTTTTATTTATTTATTCTAGTAGCGATATAGGAGGGAATAATGAAATTAGGAAATAGTTTAAATATTAGTCGAGATTGCAAACATATAAGAGATGCTCCGGTACCGGCAGAATTTTAGAGTATGAATTAAATAATTTAGAATTTTCTGGTAATTTTAAATATATGCTTATTATTGCTGACTCTTTGATTCACGAATGTGGCTGTGATTCACTAGGCTACTCTGCTCATTGCGGTAATGCTTTTCATAACTATTGATTCAAATTAAGAACTAATAGCTTTAAATCTTTATTAATTTACATCTTTATTGATCAATGCTAATGTAGTATACCAGATAAAACTTGGTTTGAGAAACTTTGCTTTTCACTTAATCGGTCTGTACAAGGAATATGTGTTCTGAACCTGCCATGTTGCGAGCTCTAGCGCTTCCTAAGCTAGAGCTCGCTACATGGCTGGTCCAGAACACATATTCCTTTTATAGACTGAGATCTACTTAGTAGAAATATATGCAAATTAAATTATATTTCATTGCATATAGAAGTTGTTAACGTGCTTAGGTGTATATTTCTATGAGAGTTTTTATATTGCATTGATTTTAAAGGTTTAGAGGTGGTACAGTCAGCTTCTGCTTCCTATGCATTCCTGATATTTACTTTCAGCTTAAGCATCTTACTATAGCTTTATATGCTTCTTTTACTATTCAGTTTATTCAAACAAGATTCTCTCAAAGTCTATAATAATAATTGACTACACTGATTCTATAACGTATATTTAACATTCATTACTCTTTTGAATTTCCGTGACTAAATTATAATAGATGGATATTTATAGCGTAATTTCTATCTCAATGGCGCCAGATGTTATTAATTATGATATTGATTGATTGTCTGATATATTGAATTTTTAACGGATGGATGTTGTATTGCTGATTACTATTACTATTACTATTTTGTAGGTTAGTTTGATAAATTCGCAATAGCTTCATTCTGTTGTTTTCAATGCTCATTCTCTCTGTGTCTGGGAATAGCGATATTTAATTTGTATACGTGTAGAACGTAGGTTGTACTAGTAACTGTTGTACGACGCTATTATTATACTTATTATTTTCTTGTTTCTATTTAGTGTAAAATGTTATCTATATCGTTTTTATGTATTAGTTTTATGTTATGTAACAGTTTAGCTGATTGATTTAATTAGCTACAATGAGGTGTGCTAGAGATGCGATAGTATTGCAGGTACTAGTCTAGTAGGATTTGATAAGGGCATTGAATCTTAGTATAGTTGGAGCCAGTGGCGATGTCGGTAAGGTACTCGACCGCTGATCAGTATGTGCGGGTTTCAAATCCTGGGCTCGCCCGTCACTGACATCGCTTTCGAGTGAGGAAACTGACGTTAACATTAGCTTTTACTTTTAGCGACAACTCAGCGTTGCACACACTATATAACGATAATGTTTTGTTCATGTAATCTGATTTATTTGATGATTTAGTGTTACATTGATATAACATAGCATAATAACAATTAGTGTGCTACTGTCGTCCATGACAACAACAACTACTCTTGAGACAAATCCAGGTCGGTGAGCCAAAGGAGGCTCCAAAACTGTGTAAAGTGCAAATTCCGTAATCCAGAAAACCAGTCTAAAGATAAATGTATGATATATTTATGTCAACGCATTACTATGTAGTTTATTTAACGTGTTCTTTATTCTAGAAGGTCTGTTAGTTATGTGATATCGGAAAGACTTGAGAATGTACCAGTTTTAAACTAAACATGTTTATGAACATGGGATTATGGAAGAAGGCAATGTAAAGCAATATTACAAATAATTAATTGATTCCCAAGCATATGCCTGATTTCAAGTAATATAAACTAAACTCGAAACCTTTCTAGTGAGATCAACGATTGTTTAAATGATAGAGTGGTAATTTATACGGTAGTGAACTGTAAGAATGTGTGCACTAGACTTGCTATTTTGAAAATCTGTAGAAGGGGAAAGAGATTAAGATGTAACTGTGAGGTTTTTGCTATTCATTCCATTTTATTACTAGAACATCTTCGTCAGTAGTCATCCTCTGTCACTTGTCTGCTTCATAAGCTTAGCACACTTAGCAGGAACATTCCTCTTGTTATAACATGCAGGCCTTGCAATAGCTGTCTATCTGTTTATGAAGTTTAGAATGTCTCATTCGCATAGGAGTAGCGTCATGAAGTTTTAAATGACAGATCCTGGGGTGAATTGGACCCTCGTGGGTTCGAATCCCAGCCGCGCTGATCTGAGAGTAAACTCTCGGACATTCACTGGACTGGTTATACGGAAAATGGACAAAATTGCTTAACGGTTTAAGCATGTGGTATTAAAAGTGATAGATATCGACATAGTTGATCATTTCACTATAATGTGTGTTTTTACTTTACTAAAGTTTTTACAGTTACTGTAATAATGACGTAAACTGTTGTAATATAGAAACAAAGCGACAGCTGTGGGCATGGAAGGGTTATTATGTTAATGATCTCCAGCTATGCAGTTTATAAGTTTTAACAACGAATGAACATGCTAATTATCTATAGAGCAAGTCTTCATCTATGTTAATATTATTATAAGATTTTCAGTTTATAAGATCGACAACGAATGAATATGCTAGTTAATTATCTCTAGAGAAAGTCTACATCTATATTTATCATATTCAGATCAGTATTATACGTTTCGTACATATTTTTTGGGTAAAAGCCGATTTGTTTGCTCTCTATGCATCATGAGAGACGGGCGAATTATTTTTTTATTTTTATTTATTTAGACATTTAGAATGTCTAAATAGCGTAGGGGTAACGTCATGAAGTTTTAAATGACAAATCCTGAGGTGAATTGAACCCTCGTGGGTTCGAATCCCAGCCGCGCTGATCTGAGAGTAAAATCTCGGACATTCACTGGACTGGTTATACGGAATTTGGTCTAAATTGCCTAACGGATTAAACATGTGGTTTTAAAAGTGATAGATATCAACATAGTTGATTATTCACTATAATGCGTGTTTACTTTTTGGCGGAAAGGGTCTGTATTCGAAGTCACTATATTCGTAGTCATTATCATCCGAATTACGCTATTTGAGGCAGGAAAAATTCACTTTCTTTTAATTAACGGGTTAAGGCAGTATTTCTGCATAAATAAAGCTATAGAACTGTGGGGCTACCCGACAGTTTTACAGCTTACATTTAATTTTATAAGTTTAACGTCACTTTTACTATCACAAGGCACTGTCAGACTCGGCTGAGAAACCAACCAATGACCTTCTGCTAAAATTTTTATACTTTTCATAAAAGCTTACTAACAATTTCAGCATCCAAACCGTGTGAAATGTAATTGCTGTTTGATAACATTCTTTAATGTCCTTGGTAATTGAGCAAAAATAAAGCAATGTCTATCTCGGATATTTATAAGCTGAAGAAAATATTAGTTAATTAGCCTGCAATATGCAGTTGCTTATACTGATAAGCCATGTTGATTATTGGTCCAGAATTTGGAGTATGTGTATCGAGTGTACAGTATAGCTTGATGTTTATTTAGTATTGTGGGTCTCGTGTTGTAAAGCTACGATTAATTATCGTGATCTTTCGAATTGTAAATTTATTGTTCTATAGACTGTGTTGTTGGACATTTCAGGGAGATGACACTCTTCTTAGTGATTTCAGCTCCATATTGTCATAGTTTTGTCTAAATAAAATACTATATGGGTAAACAGAATTGTTTTCTCAGGGAATGACGCCCCTGCTCAGTAAATGTTAGTCGAAACTGAGGAAGGCACAGGGGAACCATCTCGTCATAAGCAGAATCCTCCAAGAATAATGGTATATCATATGATATGAGATAAAGATCCACTCATATGTGGACATGAAGAGGAAAACGGAAAACGGAGATAAGTGGAATCGTTATGTACCATGGACCTGCCAGTAGGCAGTACACTAAAGAGAGAGAATACTATATAATAAAAATTACTGTTTGTTAACAATAAATGAGTAAATGATTACACTTTAAATAAATTTAAATATGATTAATTTTAAAATAATGATTTTATTTGAAGAAATGATTTTATTCTTGTAAGTCAGTGTAAAGTTTTAGAAATAAACTACGTATCAGTCTGGAATGAGAAGCTGTTGTGTGCATTGTTGGATTGATTTGTTACGTTTAACTTCTTTCGATCAATTAATCACTTAGGATATTTTGTAAATACTATATCTGTGCAGGATTTCACACTCCACAGTACTTCGGCTGGTCAAGTAAGAGTAAATAGCGTGATGATAAACTGACGCTACCTATCTAGGCGCTTGGCCTCATGTGGTCTGAAATTTGTTCTACCCATTGGATAACACGTTGTTGCATGGCTACTAATCTTTCATTGCCATATTTGCATTCTTCGCCTCTTACCGAGCACGTGCAGTAGATTAAGTTCTTAAATTCTCTATTTCGCTATAAATGGCAGATGCAAGTGGTTAAGACAAGTAGTCCTACTCTGAGTTCACAGAGAAAATACTCGCACTTATAACTAATACTCCACCACATAATAACAACAACAATTAGAGTGCTACTGTCGTTCATGAAAACATAGCAGCAACAGCAATTACAGTGCTACGGTCGTTCATGACAGCATAACAACAATTAGAGTGCTACTATCGTTCGTGGCAACATTAACAACAACGACAATTAGAGTGCTACTGTCATTCGTGGCAACATTAACAACAACGACAATTAGAGTTCTACTGTCGTTCATGACACTGTAACAACTACAATTAGAGTGATACTGTCGTCGCAGAAAATAACATTTACTATGGTATCAAGACAAGCCAAATAGCTAATATTAAAATGTCAAAAGGCTGTCCTGACCCAAAAACTAGAACCCGGCCCAAACAATTACACAGCATTGGAATATGTTGAATGTACCATTATGTAGTCGATGATGCACAGCTCTTATGGGACATCTGAATTTAATGTAAATTTTAATTTATTGTATATTTAATGAATTTAATTGAATGTAAGACATGAAAGTTTTCTATCACTCTCACTACATAAGACGGAATGATTGAGAAATGTGAATCAGCAGCTGTAACTCGTTTTGAACTCAATTTCTAGATAATCTTATCTAATCTTATAAAATATAATTAGGTAGGAAGTGTAATTAAATTTGCATCCTATTTCAAATCATTCTTGAAATATAACGATTTTCTGATTGAGTCATTCAGAAATTGACTGATTAACTGACTGTCAGCTTCAATAATCCATCTAATGATTTGATTAGCACTTTAATCCATCTAATGATTTGATTAACGCATTAATCTATCAAATGATTTGATTAACGCATTAATCCATCTAATTATTTGATTAGCGCATTACTTCATCCAGCAGTTTGATTAGCTCATTTTTACGATATTGATATATTTATTTATTTGTCAATAAGCTGTTGACCTGTAATCTCTATGCACTAATAGTTGATAAACAGACTCATGCATGGTGTCGGTTGATGTTTCTAAAAGCGTTATCTGCTGGATTTCATTGACGTTATCGACGTCAATATCAGCTGCGGTGGTAATGACATATTTATAGCTCAGCTCTTGCAAAGTAAGTGAGGAATTTCTGCTGAATCGTACCCCTTCTCGACATTTTGACAGGAATAACAACTTCATTTGTCTCTCAGATTATACCACAGCAGTTTAAATCTCTAATGCCAATTCGAAAGCCTCGCAGTCATAAGCCCCGCAATTATAAGCCCCCGCAATTATAAGCCCCGTAGTCATATGCCCCGTAATTATAAGCCCCGCAGTCATAAGCCCGTCAGTCATAAGCCCCGCAATTATAAGCCCCGCAATTATAAGCCCCTCAGTCATAAGCCCCGCAATTATAAGCCCCGCAGTAATAAGCCCCGCAGTCGTAGCCCCTGCAATTATAAACACCGTTGTCATAAGCCCCCGCAATTATAAGCCCCCGCAGAAATAGGCCCCGTAGTCATAAGCCCTACAGTAATAATCCCCCCCCCCTGTAGTCGTTATGTCCTCTATCGTGAGTCCAGCAGCATTGATATCGACTGGACTGAATCCGGAGTAATCCCTACCCTCCACTACAGTGTGGGTGAGAATAAAGCTCAGTCATTGATCCCATGCCTATCTCTATCTCCTCTGCTCAATCCCCTCAAAACAAATCCCAGCAATCCTCGAGACCTTGATGTGACTGACACCGCTAATCAACAGCTGCTCTTAACGACTTGATAACGTCAGGGGATTGACACAGTCACATTGACTTCCTTTATATACCTCTGTGTGTGTGTGTGTGTGTGTGTCTGTCTCTCTCCTCTCTCCCTCTGTCTCTGTCTTTGCCCCTCTCTCTCTATCTCTCTCTCTGTCTCTCTGTCTCTCTCTCTCTCTGTGTCCCTGTCATTCTCTCTCTCTGTCTCTCTCTCTCTGTCTCTGTCTCTCTCTCTGTCTCTGTCTCTCTGTCTCTCTCTCTCTCTCTGTCTCTCTCTCTCTTTCTCGCTCTGTCTCTTACGCAGTTTACAAAGTCACTCTTATAAGTTCTGTCTGGTATTACTTTATCAAAGATTTTTCCTCATTAATAAATTTTATTTTAGTATGCTTGAAAAATTTGTACATATTGGCTAAGTGCATACTGTAAATTAAGTGCATATTAGCCTCAGTTGTAGATATTTAATTGTCTTTGTTGAAGCTTATTTAATTAGATTTCATAAATTTTATCATATTATTAAATATTATTTCGTACTATCGTATAAAATTTTACATATAGGCTAATTGGTTTACCTTGCAATAGTGTCATTTTTTATTTCAGAAGTTCATGAAGGAAAGTACTAAGCTTACACAAGTGTTATGTTTTCTTTTAGCTAGAGAAACAAGTAGATGAAAGATAAATGCAATCAGGGAACACCAGTGATGCCGAATAATCCCACACTATTCTGAAATTCCGCGATCTTATCCTCAAATCAAAACTCCATATTTGACCCACCGATACCTGCAAAAGCTTCGTAAGAGCTGATTCACGTAGATTATAGGTTATAGTAGACTGCAATGTGGCATGATTTCTTAAATTATATTTTAAGGTAAGATGGGATCTTGGTGATAAGACACCACGAAGTTTAGCCAATTTCTTGTTGGTGGGCGGAATATGAAACAGTAAGAATATGTGCTATGAACTGTTCTCCATTGGAACCCTCAATAGGTAATAAGAATATCATCCTCCTCGATTAGTTCAGACTTTTACAACTGACAATCTCTGAAGAAATGCTAAATGTAATTTTAGAATTACAATGAAAATATTAAATGATTACCTTACAGGAAGATGATGACGGAGATAGTAGCGTATGTAAGAAGTAGAACTAACACTTTCTATAAACAGTGTTTTATTTGTTTCTACAGTGTGTCATGTAAAGTTTTAGAGTCCTCAAATGGATCCATTGTCGAATAGACTACTATAACAATTCAGCAATATAACAACGTTAAGTCAGTATTTCATTCAGAATATTTTCTTGAGAGTCAAAGAAAAGTTGTGGGTTTCTCAGGGAGAAAGGGATTGCAGCTATTAAAGTTTGCAGCAGGCTACTCGTATATAGCTTCAATTGTTCGGGGACGGGGGTCATTTTTCTCCGGGTAGCGATACGACAGATACCTCAGAAAAATATTTGAAGTACACACTGACATAAATACATTTAACTAAGTTGAGACTGGCCGTCTCATGCTATATTTTACAGATTAAAAAATTACAATACTATAGGCAGGAAATGCGAATTGCAGTTTCCCTTGTCAGACTTTCAAAGTTAAAATCGGCATACATAGACATGTATTGCGTCATACAAAATTATTGAACACTGCATACACCATATTTCAAGACTAAACCAGAGGCGCTATACTGTATTTGCCTATCATGTTAGATCTATAACGAGTACAGAGCAAATTGGGTTGAAGCTATAAATATAAGTTTAACTATTTCGACTATTTTCGCATCGACAGTCACAGAAAGTTTTCAGAATTGAGTGAAATTGTGGAACGTGGGTGGCATTCACTTTCTCAGATTCCTCCTAAGCTCTCTGCAGTCTTAACACACCCAATGTCATAGCCGGATGAAGAAAAGGGCGTAAATTATTATTATTATTTTCAACCTGTATATTCATTTCTGGAGCAGCAGCAAGAGCTCTGTTGAGTGCTCGATGCTGTCGTGGGCGATTCAATTAACTCTTGCTGTGGTTTTTATATTCAAGTCAACATCATGGATTAAGTATCAAATTCTTCGTTCCAAAGCAGTAAAATAATGAGCTCTATGTTGTCATGGGCGACGGCAGTATTCACCACTAAACCAGGGTCTAGGACAAGGGCTGAGAGGTGGCAGCCAGTGCTTGGTTATACGAGAGTACGGCGTAGACGAGGAAGACGATGATGATGACGAAACCGCCGACGAATCCGATGAGAGAGAAGAGATATGAGAGCATCTCGTACTTCCTCGCTTCAGCCTTTCTCTCAGCCACAGCTCGTCTGGAGCCTACCACTGAAGAGATAACCAACGAGAAATTATAAATAATAACAAGAAACTATAAATATTAACAGGAAATTATAAATAATAACAAGAAATTAAAAATAATAACAGGAAATTATAAATATTAACAAGAAATTAAAAATAATAACAAGAAATTATAAATATTAACAAGAAACTATAAATATTAACAAAAAACTATAAATATTAACAGGAAATTATAAATATTAACTAGAAATGATAAATATTAACAAGAAATTATAAATATTAACAAGAAATTATAAATATTAACAGGAAATTATAAATATTAACAAAAAACTATAAATATTAACAGGAAATTATAAATATTAACTAGAAATGATAAATATTAACAAGAAATTATAAATATTAACAAGAAATTATAAATATTAACAAGAAACTATAAATATTAACAGGAAATTAAAAATATTAACAAGAAATTATAAATATTAACAAAAAACTATAAATATTAACAGGAAATTATAAATATTAACTAGAAATGATAAATATTAACAAGAAATTATAAATATTAACAAGAAATTATAAATATTAACAAGAAATTATAAATATTAACAAGAAATTAGAAATATTAACAATAAATTAGAAATATTAACAAGAAATTAGAAATATTAACAAGAAATTAGAAATATTAACAAGAAATTAGAAATATTAACATGAAATAACATTAGAGATAACAAAATAAAGAGAAATTATTATTTTAATATGAGATCATTTGTGATATTGCGACATTTGTACTCGCTTTGATCAAATTTGAAAGCTGTTAAAATACATACAGGACTCCAGCACAATGTGACATTTAAAGGTACACACAAGCAGAGATGAGATACAGAAAGACTGAAGGATAGCTAAGAGAGACGTAATGCGGGGATCGTATTTCAATTTAATTTATATAAAAATTTCGAAGCAACAACAATATTCTAGATAATTGCATATTAAATATATTTGTTCCATTAATCTTAGCAAAATATATGCGTAAATCAATTTATACATAATTAGGTCTGAATGATATTTGGAGGGAAAAAAGCGTCAGGGGCAGGCCGAGATTAGGTATGCTAGATGATTTAAGGACCCACTCATATGTGGAAATGAATAGGAAAGCGGAAGACAGAGAAGAGTAGAGGCGTTATATACCATGGACCTGCCAGTGGGCAGAGCACTAAGATATATATATATATATATATATATATATATATATATATACATTTGAATAGGCGCTACGGAATAGCCATTTAACGGAAAAAGGAAAGCGAGAGGGTGAGAGAGAGAGAGAGAGAGAGAAAGAAAGAAGACAAGAAACTGAGAGAGAGAGAGAGAGCAGAAGTTTCACTCACCAGAGAAAGCGAATCCTATCAACCCCATGATGCATCCACAGCACCAGATAGCCATGCAGGACACAACCATCTGCGGCAGGAACATCAACGATAGGTCAACGTCCTTCTCATCCAGTGCAGGGGGCAGCAGGTCCTCAGCCCTCAACGTCTCCTGCCTCTGTTCTGCCTCAGATGCGGCAGCTGTAGCAGCTGCTGAGGAAGCCGCAGCCGTTGCCGTGGTAACCGCTAACGAAGCAGCTGTTGCTAGGGCTAGAATAGTTGGATTGGCCGTTTCTTCAGATGTCGGCGAGTCATTTGCTGATCTTCGACTGATGTTTGAGAAACTAATCGTACTTCCGACTCTCTTAATCCAGCCGGACTTTTGGGAACCCTTCTTGGTTCGTTCTGTTTCGTCTTGGACGCTGTAGACAGTTGGATTCTCAGCAATTCTGACGGATACTGGTCTGGCTGAGGGACCTGCCGTTAGGCTGTTCACGGATTTGGCTGGAGATGAATCCTGGACTCTAGAATCCAATACCGATGATATCCCGGTGTCATTCGATGAATGTGTTTCTGTTTCACAAGTGTAGGCCATTAGAGTTCCATGCGATGATATAGATTCCGTTACAGATATCGTTCCAGTGGTTCTGTTACCATCATCGTCACTCTCATCATCATCGTCGATGCTGACAACTACAAACGCTGCTGTAGAGTTCTTGTGCAGATCTTGTTCCGTATTCTTCTCTCTACTCTGAACGTCTACATCTTCTTGATAATCTAATTCAACTGCAGTATTATCAGATCCGTATTTCACTGATGATTTTCTAAAATTGCTCGAATTCTCTCTTCTTGAGCTCCCGGATGGATTAATGTGCACGGCTGAAGGATTCCGGGACACAGGAGCAGATCCGGGACTACTTTCCGTGGCGGAGGAATCGAGGCGGGTGAACGTCGGCTGATGAGGTCGGCGCTTATCATTTCGCACCACACGGCGCAGTATGTATCTAAAGGGCCGTCTACGACTCCGCCTATTGCTGGACGTGGAGGAACTTGATTGGCTGCAGATTTCTCTGATGTCATCAGTGACGTCACTGGCTGTGGTAGAGACGCTGCTGGTGTGAGTATTGTTGTAACGTTTGTAGGTTTTCTTTGGACTTGAATCGCATCTCCTGACGTACATGGACTCGCGTTGCAGTAGATTTGCTGTTGAAGAAGCTTTTCGTAGACTTTGTTCCGTTTGGGAAGTCGATGATGTGCTTTGCTCCAGCATTCCTTCCGCTTCTCTACCAGATTCATATCCACAACCGTTGATTTCAATTCTTGGAAGCGCTGGATCACCTGAATCACGTTCCAGGAAGAAACTGGCAGGTTGTCGACAGTTGCAGCTGTTGTTATTATTCTGATTGTTGTTATTTATGTTGTTATTTGTGTTGTTATTTGTGTTGTTATTTGTGTTGTTGGTGTTGCCGTTGTTGCTATTGCCACTGCTGCAGCTGCAACGACTGCAGCCGCTATCCTCAGAGCTTGTTGTATTGCGAATGTCTGCCTCAAAAGCCCTATCAGCGATAGGAGAGCGGAAATCTGTTGATTCCGGAACGAAATTGTCAACGAAATAGAGAGGATCGGTAGACAGTAGAAGATCGAAGGGCCCAAGGCATATATTAAAATCTTCTCCATTGATATCCATTTTCAAAGTTTCAAACTGTTCTTGAAACCTTTAGATAGATACTCGTTTAGTTTAAAAACTGAAAGCTGACTCAGATTTCGTTGAGTAAAGTAATATAAGATGAACTTTTTAAACTGCAATTTAAATGTAAGGAAAATTTCCAATCTCAAATGCTGTGAATCTATCAACTGTCACTGTGCTTCTAAATCTTTCTGAAAACCAAAAGAATTACTTATTGAATATGTCTAAATAGTCGTTTCATTCATTAAATCATTAAAATAAATTCCATAAGCAATTAAATCAATCAGTAGCCTTTTCGGAATTATATCCTACTGAATTATAGCGTATGCAATATTAAAAGTATTAGAATTTAGCTTTTTATCTTATTTATTAAATAATACGAAATTAAAAAAGCTATGTTATCAAATTAAATTTAAGCCATTTGCTTTAAGACTTAGCACGGCATTTTACTTGCTATATCTAGGCCTATGTAGGCGATTTTTCATTAAAACGTCATTGTTGCTAGTACTTGCTACATCTAAACATTTAAGAATAATAGTATTTGTAATTACTGTCTAATCGATCGGTATAAGATTACTGGCTTAATAATGTCAAGTTTCGAGAAAATTCTCACTGAATCAATCTAAATAACTTTAAGTCTATGGCGTCGGTTTTTCTTTACGAAATATGAATGAATGCGAACGATCTCTCAAATGGAAATTAAGTGGAAACTTATCTTCAAAAGTCCAGCCGACAGTCAACTTGAAATACCTACGCCTACAGTTTTGTCACAGGCCTACATTTTTCTTACTATATCTCGGTTTTTATTAGTAATATTAGCCTACCAATGTTGTGTCTTAAACATAGCGTTGATAAGCTAAACGTAGACCAACTAGTTCGTCTATTCTATACCAACCCATCCTTGGTTTACAAACGATTAGATCAACTGTAAAACGCATGTGTCGTAAAAGGCGACAAAGCAAGAAGGGGCATGTTTGGTGAGCGCCTAGGCTCCAGAAATAGCTACACATTTTGTTAACGAATGGCAGAGGTAAGGTCTGTTCGCATTCAACCCTAGCTAATCTTGGATTGAAGGAAAGAAGAAGAAGTGGAAGAAGAAGAAGAGGAGGAGGAAGAGGAAGAAGACGATGATTATGATAATTAGCTTACCAGTTTTTTATCATATATAGAATAGCAAGAGGTTTTCGTTGCCATCTAAAAACCATGTCAAGTTATGCTAATGCACTTAAGGTATAATTAAATGACATATAAAGTTTGACACTATTTAAATAATATTGTAAAACTAAATGCTCTAATCAGGACGTTATGAATTTGAAACAGTATTTTCTCTTATTTAACCGAACTGATAGATTTGAAATACATAGGCCTAATCATCATAAATTCTTCTCGGCTCCCTCTGTGAAGGATTATATGAATAAAATGAAGTCCTGCAACAGAAGAACTATAGGAAAGAACTTCTAACAAAAAGTGTAAAGAAAGACACAAATATAAAGATATTGGAAACTTTGGTTTGGACCACGCTATTATATGGATGTGAAAGATGGACCTTAAGGAGGGAAGATATTAGGAAACTAAAGGCATTGAAAATGTGAATTTGAAGAAGTATGGAGTGTGAAGAAGGAGTATGGATTAGCTTGACTCAAAATGCTACAAATGAGGAAGTTCTGGAGAGAGTTGGTACAGATAGACAGTTGATAAATGTATTAAGAAATAGGAAGAAGTGTTGGATAGGACACATTCTAAGGGAGAAAGTCTATTAAAAGAGGTCATAGAAGGTAGAATGGAAGGAAAAAGAGGCAGAGGCAGGCCGAGATTAGGTATGTTAGATGATTTAAAGACCCACTCATATGTGAACATAAAGAGGAAAGCGGAAGACAGAGAAGAGTGGAGGCGTTATATACCATGGACCTGCCAGTAGGCAGCTCACTAAGAGAGAAACTACAGAAGACATAACTTAATGTTATTGTTAACTTCGGATTTAGCTTTATTTTAGTTTTATATATTTATCTCAATTTAATTATATTGTCTAACATTAGGTCTATATTTAGCTTTTGTATACAATAATTTCTTACGGATTTTCTTTTAGATAGCAAATTCCAGCTATTGAAAAATTATACTAGATATTCTGAGATTCTTCCTATGCGTTATATATAATTATTACATTAATCAAAACATAGAATTTTAATCTACTATAGATTTAAAAATTGACTTTCGATTGGTAATTTAAATTAATTTATAGTACACCATCGAAAATGGCTAATTATAGTCCCAAAACCTCTGCTATAGAGATAGGGCTACAATACCTGTGGTTTCAAGCTAAAATCAATGAATTAACGTGTACGTTACTGATTTTACAGAAATTTATGAAAGGCTTGCTTAAAACTTAATTTAAATGAAACCTTTTAAATGAATATAAGATGAAAATAACAAATAATCTATAATTTATACTATTAGTAGGCCTATACAACTATCTTCAATCGACAAGTACGTACGACAAGAGCTCAATCATTTGTCAAACAAAGTGTGGAGTGAGCTAATAAATATATAACAAGCGGCGAAATCAATGGGCGACTTAGTGAAATTACTTTAAAGGAAACTTCAGCTGAAAACTCTACAAATTCTAAGAAATTTATTGCAATGTTAAAGAAAATATATTTACTTTAGATTAATCATATAACAGCGAAATGACGAGGACTTCTGTAGCATAAAATATATCAATAAGTTCATTTCTAGATACATCAAATCACACCGCGCTAATAATTATTTTCTTTACGTTCCGTAGAATAAAGTAATGAGAAAAAAAGATTTAATAACTTTGACATTGAAAGGAGATAATAAATAAATCAATTAAAGAATGTTAATGAATCAACGAACAGATTGATTTCAATTTTGAAATCTCTTGTTGAGCTTCTGGCAAATTCCGTGACCAGGATCTGGAGGTCACGTGTCCTAGTTTTCGTCAAGTCAAGATGTAAAGGTCACGTGCTCTGCTATCCTCTATGCCATTGACTCATTGATTGTTTGATTGATTAATTGATCCATTCATTCTTTCACTGATTCATTCTTTCACATCTTCATTGGATGAGAATGGCTTTATGGAAGACACGTGCAGTGATATCCTGATAGTTAAAGATAGGGACTCGATTGCGCCCTTCAGAGAAATTGTAATATTTCCGAAGACACTGCTATACAACACTGAGAGATCATACGTTAGTCTAGTATGTGTGCATGTGTATTATAATAAAAGTGCAAGATAAAGCCATCAATACACATGTGAATGTAATTAAATTGTGCATGTATGCAGGTGTAATTGTTCAGTATTAAAATAAATATTACGGACTAGTATTAAAATATTAGTCCGTAATGTCGCATCTTCTCATAATGTGTCTGGGACACTGAATAATAGACTAATCGTTAACTGCATACGTCGTAATAGGTGAGAAAGCAAGAACTAAGGCAAGCAATGAGAAAACACTTCAGAAGCCATATTTTCTGCAGCAATAGGATACATAAAGAATGAACACGGCAGCCTGGGAGAGCCTTTTGTGAAGGGAATTACCTTGTTGATCTAACAAACGCTGTTTTGGAGCGTGGATCTGCCACTTGGTAAAGCACTAGAGAGAGAGAGAGAGAGAGAGAGAGAGAGAGAGAGAGAGAGAGAGAGAGCGAGAGAGCGAGAGAGAAAAGTTCTAAGTAGGGAGTACGCTCCTCTCTTCTCTCATATCTGTGGGTGGGTGTAGGAGAGGGGGCTATAAGTATGAGTGTGTGTAGGTAAGCTAGGGGGATGTGGTAGATAAGGATTGGTAGATACGGATATTTCTCGATAAGAGCCTAGACTCTGAAATAAGATAAGACTCGAAACGATTACAATTAAGTAGCGGCTTTTAGCAAGCAATTAGACCTACCATGAGCTGTTCGCCCCCATATTCTACAGCGGATCAGTAGGTGCGGGGTTTAAATCCTGTTCTCTCCCGTTACTAACCTACTGTCGAGTATTAAACTGACGTTAAATTTGGTTTAAGCTTTTAAATTGTAGGCTTACTCGAAATACAAGAACTTGAAAGCCTAATGATAGCTAAAAGAAGGAAGGGTGCCTGAATAAAAGAATTTTAGTGTTGTCTCAATAAAAGAATTTGTTAGGGGTGTCTGAATACAAGTATTTATTAGTGGTGCCTGAATAAAGGTACTCATTGTAGGTGCCTGAATATGCTTATTTGTTAAAGTCACAGACTAATCCGAAACGAAATATTTAAAAGTCGCGGGCCCTCATTTAACAATAATTTAACGCTCTTTAGGCCACGACACAAAATATAAATTAACTCACATGTTAATTTTTCTTCCGGAACCCTCTTTCCGTAATTAAGAGCCTTGTGAAGAAGTAGACCACATAACGTATAACGTATATACCAGCTTTCATATGTTACAGCTCTGAGGCAAAGAAAATGGAGGATACAAAAAATAAAATATCTCTCGGTTATCTTTGAACGAGATAACTATAAAGATAAATATAGGAAATATATAAACATATCGGATGAAAGAATAAAACTACAGCTTAAATAATAAAACAAACATTAATTCGATTAAAATGATATCTCTAGACCACACAATGGTTGATTAGATACAGTCGCAAATTATTAACGACTTACGAGGTACGGTCATTGCGACTGATAAAACTTTTGATAAAACACTACAGGAGAAAAGTGCAGTATATTATCACATTCATGATGATGTTTTGAATATAGTTTCTCAACTTTCTTTGAACGCATCTACTGAGGAAGCTATAAAGTCTACGATTGGATTAGCAAATTTAACTGATCGAGGGTGTGCTCTGCTCAAATATTTCGACTCTACTGATAAAGGGCGGATCCATGATAAAAACTGTACCATACTTTTTTGAATGACATTTCCTATTGACTTAATTTAGTGTTCACAAGGAGCTCTTTAGATGACTCTCAAGTTATCATGTTATCTACCATACGAAAATGATTTACTCTGGAGTAGCTTCTCCTCTGTCAATTCATTAACTGTCTAGGCTCCTGTTGGTCGTCTCTTAGAGCCTGTAGTATACTGTTGGTCGTCTCTTAGAGCACATGTAGTATACTGTTGGTCGTCTCTTAGAGCACATTAGCACTGAACTTGCAGTCTATGGTTTCAGAGTCTGAATAAATTCCTGCAGCTCAGTCCGCAACATTATAGCTTCTCTAAAGTCTTGCTGTCTCAATAAAGTATCAATTTGAAACCTACATGTATACAAATCATTATGCTAATACCTTTCATTGGAACATCAGACGATCTTATTGGAATCGTTTGCTGGGTAGCGATGAAAGATCTCGACTGGCAAAATTATGAATGTCGACCGAAATCTTGGCGAGTAGAAATAAAATACTAAACAGTCTATCATGACTTACAAATTCCTGAATCTAGAACAGCTATCACGTTATGCTTTCACGTGATTGCAGTGACTCAAAATCGACCATGGATTAATCAAGATTACAATATTCGAGTAGAATATTATGATATACTTGAGCATGAATATGTAGGTTTTCGGAAGATCTACATGAAACTAATCGTTGCCTATCTAATCAGCTCCTATCGGATGTGAGTCTAAATGAAAGACTCTGTAATCGTCATCAGTTTGATAGCAGATGCTCTGTGTACTGGTGGTCCACTCTTTTATACTAGAATATACTGGTATAATTGCATAAAAAATCAAGCAATTGTAATCTGTCTCGCTTGTGCTCTTTTAAATGACAGATGAAAAGGAAAATATAGGCCTACATAGATAATTTTGTTCTTTAACTAACTAACAGACATCGATTAACCTAAAAATCTTCTCGACGTTGCATGGGTTCTTCTTAATCACGAAGCTGCGCATTCATTTAGAAGCTTTTTTGCGTTATTGAGAGTTCTTTAATACCTTCATACTTTTTGTTTGGTTATCTCCCGTTTTTTTTCTCTCTCTCTCCCTCTATCTCTTTCTCTCTCTCTTTTTTTCTCTCTCTCTCTCAGTACACTGACATCTAGACACAATAACAGTAAAACATACTTAACTAACCAAAATAATCATCTTGACAATTTCCCACGCCTTCCTCTATAATTCTGCATCTGTATATTAGGTTTGTTCTTACAAAAAGTTTCAACCAATATAATATAACGGTTTGATGGTCAAATGAAGCTGAAGGACGAGAGAGTTCTTAGAAACTTCTGTACTCATCGAAAGCCTTTTGCCAAAGAAAAGAGCTCGCTTATCGCCGATTTGCTATTAAGTTAGTCTGCGTTTGCCATTAATAAAGTCAACTTCATGGGAATTCATGGGGCCAAAGGTTTCCATGGCCACCGGAAAAACTTCAAACCCAAAGGACATATCACGGTATACGGTATTTATTCATTTTCTCAGAGTCGTCTAGTTCAGACGTTCAGCCCTAAGTGACTGAAGTTATACTCAGGTATAGGAGTTTGTCATAGCGTTAATGACCGTAACGTCTCAGATGCGGCAGATTTACCATTGCGTCATTGCCTTAAGGTTATGCCGCCAGGGCGCTTGTCATCACACCTGGCCAACCCGCTTGGTTCTTTCAAGGAAGGTTTGTCGCTCGCGAAAAGTACTGTTTTGCCGAAAAAAGGCGAATAGGCCCTCAATATTAACTATTACTGTTATTAATCATTATTACTATTATAGTAATAAATATTATTATCATTATTATTGGCCCAGTAGTACTATTTATAATTTACTCTAAAATTTCATATTTTTATTACTACAATTTATCAATTTCTACGCAGACATATAAGTTTAAGTACATTCAACTTATTTTCTTTTTGTTCGCCCGGGAAGCTAACACGTTTTATTCCAACACTGAATTTTCCATTTCATTTTTTTCGCCAATTTTGCTACCTCATTTAGCCTACTGTACATAATCTAGTTGGTAGAACTTATTAATACATTCTATGATTTCTAATCTCATAGACCTACATCCGATAAATAGTTGCTTGTAAGTAGAACTTATAGGAAGAATTACAAGGTCCTAAATGTGGACCAACATAATTATAAGGTAGGCCAGAGAAGCCTAAGAGTTTTCTTAGGCTACAGACTAGCCTATGCCAATGGATTGCTATGAAATATATTTAATATATTAATATATAGGCCTACAGAATGTCATCTCATCGCATATATATTATCTTTGTAATCTACATTTTATTGAGTAATAGATTACAGCCCATCATTAATTAATATAGCTAAAATGACATTTTATCTCATTCTTATCTAGAAACTTATCTACAACATCCTTATCACGGTTGGCTCTTAATTATACTCGATTGCTTTGTTTATTACTTTTAATACACCTGACACGATCATTACCAGCTCAGCCAGCGACCAGACGAAGCTACGTAAATCCTTGATATCATTGACGGTACTTCAGCGACCTGATGAAGCTTTTCAGAGAATCTCTGATTAATCAACGCCTCATCTGTGGACTACTCGACCGGAAGCACTACTGAGCCTGGTACAGAGTTGCTAAGAGGACGAGTATTAATATCTACATGCATAGACCTAACGATTGGGTAAACAGGATTGTTTTCTCAGGGAATGACGCCCCTGCCAAGTAAATCTTAGTCGAATCTGAGGAAGGCATAGGGGCCTACCTCGTCATAAGCAGAATACCCAAAGTATAGTGGTATATCAAAAGGAATTTTATAGGTGATTTAAAGATCCGCTCCTGTGTGGACATGAAGAGGAAAAAGGAAGATAGTGAGGAGTGGAGGCGTTTTATGCCATGGACCTGCCAGTAAGCAATGCACTAAGAGATCAGAGAGACCTAACGAAAACGGAGTGGGCAACCCTGGGGTGGGGTCGGGTGGGATTGACATTACCAAACCCTGGGCTACACCATATTCCGCAATAGGGGGTAGCTCGGGGTGGCGTAAGGCTCGCTATAACCCCATCCTTTCCGGGTACCAAACACTAGTGGAGGTGGGTATACCGTATACCCCAGCCGCACGCCTCGGTATTTCCACCCATGGTACCCTCACACCTAGTGGCATCTTACCCAAACAAACCTAAATATCTTCCCAGTGGAGACCATTATATGGGTAACCCACCCCCACCCCCGGGCATCATAAGCCCCTGGTCACTGAACAGAGCCAGCCCGACAGCTCACGTCACACGCATCACGGTTCACCTCAGCGATCCTATGCTGAGGCGGCCGCAAAACCTAAATATTTCCCTAATTAGCGAGCCGAAGCTCGCACCGCCGACCAAGGACGAGACGCCTCGAGGTCAGAAGTCAAGCAGAGGAGGGATTGACCGAGGTCTGTCCCGCCTCCACCGTAAGAGAGCCTTGCGGCCACTTGTTATCATCTCAATTATCTGTTAAGAGTGTAGCAAGCAATTGTTGATGATATGTGTTTAACGTCAAGGTCAGAAGCCCGAAGGGGTTCTATTCAAGACGTCAGGTAATAATAATAATAATAATAATAATAATAATAATCAAGGTTTAACGTCCGTTTCCTCATCCAGGGATGATGTCAGGGACGTCCCCAACACCACATATCACTACAGATCAATTCACCCAGACCAATCTGCAAAAGAAATGTGCTAAGGAGGTGTAACAATCACTCCGAAAAGAGCCGCTTTCTACAGCCTCAGAGGCGCTACGGTCACATTATTGATAAAGCGGTCTTTAATCCTGTTACACTAGTAAATTAATTTTATTTAAAAAAAATTAAGCTTAGCTTTAAAGTTTGCTTTTTTTCTTTGCTTTTTACACTAGTAAATTAAATTTATATCAATCAAATGTGTTTAAGTAGGCCTAATAAATAACAAGCCATAATTTAAATCATATTATTGAAAAAAAGTGCTAAAATCAATTTTAACAAGGTTCTTTGATTAGTGTAATGAACACGCCTTATTCACAATTTATATATTAAGAAATATATATTTTAGGTAGAATGAAGATATTATAGAGCAGTTATTTATAAATAATAAGTGACGGAGGGTTTTTCCAAAGATTTATAATAGATGATATAAGCCGAGGTTATAGGTGGGTATAGCTAGATTATTACGAAGGGTATTTCCGAAGTGACGCAGCTGCGTCGTAAATTAGCTAAGCGAAGAAGCGCTGTGATTCGATAGAAGCGTTTGACATCGATAGACAGCGATGTATTTAAAGAGAAGCTAGTTACAGTAGAATCAAGTTGGGGCCGGGGCCCTACTTGGTTCGTTTGGTAAGGGGTCCCTCAGGTTGGCTAGTTTCCCAAGCCACGAAGGCTAATTGGAGGCGATGGTTCGGTGTCCCCTGGGTAGGCCCAGGTAAGAGGCTGGTAGTCCATGACCCGGGTCGAGTCCGTCTCTGCGGGTATTTGCTAAGAGCCTGGGTCGAGTGTGTCTCTGCAGGCGGGAAGCTAGCGACGGCATTACCTGGATGGAGTTCGTCTCTGCAGGTATTTGTTAGGCGTCTGAATGGAGTTCGTCTCTGTAGGCGTGGGCTAGCGACGGCATTGCCTGGAGTTCGTCCCTTCAGGTGGCAGCAGGATTCCTAATGACCAGTTGACTATCCACGAATTTCATAGTGAATACACGAAAGCCATTGTACCACCTTCAGCAACGATGGACGAGAGAAGGAACTACGGGAAGACCAATATTAAAAGGATGGAGAAGCGGGATTAACAATGACCAATAGACTATCCACGGATTTCACCGCACTAAACGAAAGGCCATTACACCGCTTCAGCAACGGCGAGAGAAGAAACTACGGAAGACCAATATTAAAAGGATAGGGAAGAATAAGTCTAAATGGATATAGGGAAGTTTTATTAGGGTGAAGAAGAATAAAGTTCGTCGCAGTTAAACAACCAATCATACAATTATCTATTACAACAAGTTTGAAGACTAAGAAGCATGACAGAAACTCAACCGTATTTGTCTAAAATATAGCAGACGCGGAGTTCGCTTCTACTCCCGGTTCGGGCCACCATATCACTTCGCCTCGAGAATCACATTACGGAAGAAAATCTACGAAAGAAGCAAGGGGGTCGGCCCTCGAATTAACGGAAGAAGTTGAGTGATGGTAGGCCATTCGAGATGCAGTACCCTCGGTTCCTCCGGACAAGCGGTACCTGAAAAAGATTATTTAACGTAGTAGCTGCCATCCAGAATCGCTGCCGGCCTTCCATACATCCTACACAACAACATAACGACGTGGAGTGAGTCCCCACTCCCGATTCGGGCCGGGTCGCTAAAACCCGATGTTCCGGATTCCCAGGACCCAAAATTGAGGGTGAGAGAATTACGTTCCCTCGCTGTGACGCGGGAGGCCCCGCCAGCCGCATGCTCTAGCCGAAGAAACCCCGTTCGTTACAAATGGTGTCAGAAATGGGATTTCGTATAAGAATATATATGTAACACGATGTAACACGGGAGGCCTCGCCGGCCGCGCGCTCGCACTCGCAACCCCGTTCGTTACAATTAGTACGTCGTTCCATTTTAAAAGTAATTAATGGCCCTGAGAAGGGCAACATTTTTAATAATAGTGTTTATACTTTATAGGACTATTCTGAACCCATCACTCGCCAAAAATTGTGTGTTATTATTATTATTATTATTATTATTTGCATTATTAATTATTATTCGTATTGTTATTATTTGCATTATTATTATTTGCATTATTAATGATAGAGGGCTCAAAACGGATCTCATGTAGCGATACACCAGGCATGTAATTTTAATTATCAGCCCATTCAGAAAATTTCAGACTCCCTCGATCGATCTATGCATATTCTTTTTTCTTCAATTGGTCAACCAACTGTCAATCCATCGATCTTGCTATATTTCCTGCTACGCAATGCGCTTGTAACTTTTAAATTAATCTGTCCTACGTTTGCGTAGGACTTTAATTGTCGAAGGCCTTTGCGAAATCTAAATAGGCCTACAGAACATCCATACAATTTTTCCGGTCTAGTTCTTTAGAGGATGCCTCAAAGTAATCTTAGAAATTAGTCAGACAAGATCTAGCGGCCATTAATAAATCCATGTCGAAATTTCTTATTAGCTTTTATACTTTTCGACAATTTAATTTTTATAGTCTTGAAAATATTCTCACTGTCTAATTAATTTTCAAGCAGCTTAGTATTAGAAAAAGCTATCCCTGCCGCAGTGGTGGAATTGTACGGGAACGCATGGCAACGCGGTTCCGTTACCTTTTTTCAGATGAACGGCGTTCCTGTTAGAAATCGTAGAACTTATAGTAGGAACGGCATTCCCCTGAGTTCCATTTCCTTTTTAGGACAGGATGAAACGGCGTTCCACTCAGCTATAGGCCTACGCATATTTTATAATAATTCATGTGAGTAAAGCTGGTAAATCTAATGTTAATGTAAGTTTCCTCACTCGAAAGCGATACCAGTGACGGCCGGCGGAGCCCAAGATTTGAACCCCGCACATACTGATCTACGGTCGAATATCTTACCGACATCGCCATTGGCTCCAGCCAAGTTAATGTTCATACAGGCTTGTATTATTATAAAGGTCTTTAAGACTTTAAGGGTTTACTTGCGAGGCTGTGAGATTGTGATAATAACCTTTGTCAGAAACAGATTCAAACAAATAACAAAAGTTCTTAGTATAAAACATCTGAAATCATAACATTTTAATAATCATTTAGCGTTCCCACAAAAACCACCTACAAAAAGTACCTAACGGGAACTGGTTGGAACGCTAGTTTTTAAAGATAAGGGAATTAACTGTTGGGAACGCTATCAATAACACATATTATAGTGTAATGATCAACTATGTTGATATCTATCACTTTTAATACTACATGTTATAATTATCCGTTATGCAATTTAGTCCATTTTCCGTGTAGCCAGTCCAGTGAATGTCCGAGATTTTACTCTCAGATGAGCGCGGCTGGGATTCGAACCCACGAGAGTTCAATTCACCTCAGGGTCTGTCATTTAAAACTTCATGACGTTATCTACACCCTTAACCATTGCGCTATTGAGACATTCTAAAATTTATTGATATTGATATATTTATTTATTGAGACATATCCAAATTTTTTGTATGTCACATATGTTCCCACACCTTTCATTGTACAATTCCACCACTCTTCTGTCGTCGTCTTCAAATTGTAGCAATTTATTGCATAGAATAGCAGTGCATGTAGTAAAATCATTTAAAATGTGTGTCGATAATATTATATAATTTTATGCTTAAAAGTTTAACCAGTACAGTTGCAACACTTTCATGGATGAGTTCTCCCTGTACGTCCATGCTTTCAGCCATTTTGACTAAATTGTGGTGAGTTAAGTGACAATATCAAAGGTGATTCTATTCTTAGGATTAAATCAGGAATTAGGCAGTAATTCTACATCCGGCTAGTCGATTCCGTCAGTCTAGTCTTAGATCTTCTCTTTTTAGCCTATCTGCACACGCCGATCAACCATGTCTGAGGGAAGAGAGGAACTAGTACAGAAGGCCAAGCTCGCCGAGCAGGCCGAGAGATACGACGATATGTCTACCGCAATGAAGAAGGTTATATTTTATTTTAATAATATTATCTGCGTCATTAATAAGCAGCATTTTATAACTTTGTTGTAGTAGCTAAGATTTGTGGATATAAATGCACTTTTTATTGAGCAGAAGTCCTATGAAGAATTTTTTTATATATTACTCTACTAGGTCACTCATATTTAATTATACAATGTATATGCACTGTTTTTTATAACTGATACCCCAAATTGTTTTAACAATAAAGTCGTAAGAATTTGACCGATGTTCTTGAAATTTACAGCCAATTCTACAAAACATCAATTTTGTTCGAATATCTTAAGTAACGTGAAAGTTATAGTTTCGCGAATATGAGTGGGGTCAGATAAGAAATTTCCTATACAGGATTACGGGCGTGTTACATTTAGCGTAGATTATCTGTAAAAAAATACTAGCTAACACGCAATATAAAATTTCTGCTAATGCTATTTTGAAGAGCGATCATTTCTTTTCAAAACGGCGTAACATACGTGCTGATATGTTCTTAGTTGCCAAAGTTATTGAACTTTTTATGCATGCACTGCATGAAAAGAATAAACGAAGAAGGGGGCGCCGCTGCAGTGGCTGCGGTGATAGCAGTTGTAACCAGACATGCAATGCATGCATTAAAAGTTCAATAACTTTGTCAATTAAGAACACATCAGCACAAATTTTACGTCATTTTGCAAATAAGTGATTGCTCTTCAAAATAGCATTAGCTGAAATTTTGTGACGAGTTCCTATTATTTTTATAGAGACAATTTTAAGCTGCATGTAACACACCCATAATCCTGTACTGGAAATTTTTTATCTGACCCCACTCCTATTCACAAAACTATAACTTTCACATTATTAAAGATATTAAAATGAAATTTCTCTATGTTTTGTAGAATTGGCTGCTGGTTAAGTGTTGTAAATTTCAAGATCATCAGTCAACTTCTTACAACTTTATTGTTAAAACAATTTGGGGTATCAGTTATAAAAAACACAGCGTATATATATATATATATATATATATATATATTAATATATTATTTATAATGCATATATATATATAATGTATAGATTTAAATATATATATATATCTTCCTTTATTTTAAAACGATCTGAAAACCACAGATAGAATGCATTTGAGCGTATGAAATCGAACATACAAACATAATTACAATACATACATGGAGCTAGTGGTATACTAATTGAAAATGCAAACAATGTAGCTGAAATTTAGATCAATTAGCTACAATTTTGTAGCATCACTTAGTATCAGGCATGTGATAGAGGTTTTATCACTTAAAGAGTTAGGCTTAATTTGGAGCGCATATCTTCTTTAACAACGTTTCACGGGGCTTGTTATGAAAGTTGGTTTAATAGGGCAAAATCAGAGCCCTCAAGCCATCTGGATTGTAACGGTCTGCCCTAATAACTTACTATCAGCTGGCAAGCAAAGATTCTGAAATAGTTTATTTCAAATGTTTATTTCAGTTTCTAGCCTACTTACTGGATCTAAGGTAGGGTATAAGCTAAGCCTAAACAAGCCAGGCAAATCTGAGAAACAAATCTTAGGCAAATCTGAAGGGCTGTCTCAAAAATATATCTGTATTATATCACATGGGCAAAAAAAATACATGCAGGCATCTGAGCAAAAACCCAACACAAAAATACGTCGCAGATCTGGTAATTTATTTGCTACTTTGACTGAGAGTTGTTTATTTGCTGATACATGGTTATAACATTTTAGGCAAAGGCTTTTCTTTTCTTCATTTCACGACCACAGACACTGAAAGAGAATATAAGTCGCAATCTTGAGTCTATATATTCTAACAATCTGCGCTTTGATTTGTTGCAGGTCACAGAGGCGGGGCAAGAGCTGACCAATGAGGAGAGGAACCTGCTGTCGGTGGCCTTTAAGAATGTTGTGGGAGCACGTAGGTCATCGTGGAGAGTCGTGTCGAGTATTGAGGCCAAGACGGAGGGCAACGAGAGGAAGCAGGCGATGGCCAAGGAGTACCGAGAGAAGATAGAGAAGGAGCTGAGCGACATCTGCTACGACGTCATGGTGAGTGTTAGATGTTGTCATGATATGACTGCATATATTTGTATATATTATATATATATATATATATGTATGTATTATTTATTATATATGTATTATATTATATATGTATGTTTATTATTATTTGCTATTATTCTTTACTATTTTATATGTATATATTATTTATAATATATGTATTTTATTATCTACATCTATTTATTATTATTTATTATTATTTATAATATTTGTACATGTTATCACTAAATCTCTGTAATGCTGTATTTATTAAACAGATAATCTGAGTTTTAAACTGTTGCATTGGTTTAAGCCACGGATTAAAGTAAATAAATAGAGTAAATGTATTTATTGCTAAGACTCAAGATTTAGCGAGGTATCGCCTCGATCTCAAAGGTTTAAGTCTTAGATTAGCTACTCCTCTGTTTCTGAAATAAAATGATAATTTTGTATGGATTAATTCTGATTGAGTGATATGCCTGAAGGATGCGCTGTGTTTGGTTGGTCGATATAATTTAATTGAGTGACGTTAAAGTTAATAAGCACCAGATGTCGTAACAGTGGCAATTTCAATAGAGACATATGAAATATGGGATTTATGTTCGGTTTGTAAGTTTTTGTAATTACGAGCCTTAGTGTACTGCCTAGTGGCAGATTCATGGCATACAGCAACTTCGCATATAGTTATCTCTATTTACTTAATATTATTTTCCGTAGAGAGTTGTGTAATAGAATTGTATAATTTACGGGAATGAAATTTCATGAGTTTTAGTTGAAATATCAATTTTATAAATTTGTGCAATTGTTTACAAATTGAGAATACGATTGTATACATGTAAATTCTATTCAGGCTGTTTTGTTTTACTAGTTCTTTAATTTTTATGTTCTGAAGCTCGGCTATCGTTTTGGAAGTGTAAACATTTATGTAATTTAATTTTTCCAGAGCCTGCTGGATAAATTTCTGGTGCCCAAGGCATCCAACGCGGAGAGCAAAGTGTTCTACCTGAAGATGAAGGGAGACTACTTCAGATACCTCGCTGAAGTGCTGGGGCAGGCTAAACCTGGTACAATGTCTTTCTCTCTCTCTCTCTCTCTCTCTCTCTCTCTCTCTCTCTCTCTCTCTCTCTCTCTCCTCTCTCTATCTCTCTATCTATCTCTCTATCTATCTGTCTCTCTGTCTCTCTATCTCTCTGTCTCTCTGTCTCTCTCAGTACTTGTTACTATACTTCATTTCTAGCCAAAGGCTCTATTATGGCATCTAATTACTGTAATTTCATTAAAGAAATTTTGTCACTGATATTTTTTAAAAGCTTTTCAATGATTTAGTAGAATATTTTCAATTTGTATTGGTATGTTTTGCATCTAATTACTGTAATTCCATTTAAGAAATTTTGTGGCAGATATATTTATTAAAATCTTTTCAATGTTTTAATAGAATATTTTAAATTTGCATTTGTTTCTTCTCCTATCTCTGAATTAGCCAAGTAGTGTAATTGTTAGATCACTAAGGATTCTAATAAAAATATATCATTGACAAAACATAGATGTGCTGGATGTCATATTATTATTATATAATTATATTATATATTGTATATATATTATATAATTATATTATTATTATAATATATATTATTATAATATATTATAATATTATATTGAATTATTATATATATATATCAAGGAACCTTACGTTAAATTCTTATTGATTGATTGATTGATGTTCAGAGGTTATCAGCGAGTCTGAGAAGGCGTACCAGGCCGCTCATGATATAGCCAAGGAGCAGATGCAGCCCACCCATCCAATCAGGCTAGGCCTGGCTCTCAACTTCTCTGTCTTCTTCTATGAGATCATGAACTCACCGGATAAAGCCTGCAATCTAGCCAAACAGGTGCTCTTTCTCTCCTCTCTTTATGTCTCCTCTCTCTCTGTCTCTCACCGGAGAAAGCCTGCAATCTAGCCAAACAGGTGCTCTCTCTTGCCTCTCTGTATGTCTCCTCTCTCTCTGTCTCTCGCTCTCTCTCTCCTCTCTCTCTCTCTCTGTCTCTCGCTTTCTCTCTCTCCTCTCTTTATGTGTCCTCTCTCTCACTGTTGTCTTTCTATATCTCTCTCCTCTCTTTATGTTTCCTCTGTCTCTCGCTCTCTCCTCTCTCTCTCTTTATGTCTCCTCTCTCTCGCTTCCCCTCTCTCTCTCCTACACTTCTACGTCTTGTGTGTAATAGTTGATATTTCTGCTTGTCTATTCCGCCTACGAATGTCAATTACCGCAAAATCATAATTAATTCGCTCTGAGATTGTAGTGTTTTTATTACCGACTTATAGATGAAAATGATTGCTTTGAATGAGACCGGCTTGTGACGTTGATATATTGACAAGTGGATTGTATTATTTCTGGCAGGCTTTTGATGATGCTATAGCTGAGCTGGACACTCTCAATGAAGACTCGTACAAGGACAGCACGCTGATCATGCAGCTCCTGCGGGACAATCTCACGGTATAGTCACGTCACTCTCGTTACACTCTCCTGCTCTTTTGCTTTACTTCTAGATCTACCGATTGCTCAGAAGTCTTTCTGTGTCACTGTGTTGCTCTCTTGTAGATCTGCGGGTTGCTAAGAAGTCTTTCTGCATTGCTGTGCTGCTCTCTTACTTATAGATCTACAGATTGCTCAGAAGTCTTTCTGCATCACTGTGCTGCTCTCTTACTTGTAGATCTACAAATTGCTCAGAAGTCTTTCTGCATCACTGTGCTGCTCTCTTACTTGTAGATCTACAAATTGCTCAGAAGTCTTTCTGTGTCACTGCTGCCTTAGTAATTTTCCAACAGTTGATCATATCAGGCTCAGTAATAATTTAAGACCTTTAACTCTCTCCTTCAAGGCAATTCTTGACTATATGAAACATTCTTTACAATTTTATTTATGTGCTTATAAATTTTTATCATATTTAAGTCTTTAAAAGTTAATTATTCCCTACTCAGTTGCTTTAAAAATTAAAACTAATCTTATCTATTTCTTTTGTGATAGCTAGTTTTGTTTTGCTGGCTGATGATTGATTGATTAATCTACTGACCTATTGATTGATTAATTTACTGATTGATTGATGCAGCTGTGGACATCTGATCAGAAGGACGAGGAGGAGGCCGCTGGAGCCAGCTAGATAGCATGTCTGCGGAAGATCTTGTCAGCTGATGAGCAGAGCCACACCCACCGCACTAACCCCTCCTCCCAGTCTCCGCCCACTGCAATGTGACTACTAATTTAAACGAGAAATTTCGCAAAATTGAATTTTTTAATGGTTATTTATATTTTGCTAATCTATTTAATCAGATTGGCGTATTCCTTTTCATTGGCTGATGATTGCATTTAAAACATTCATCTGCTGTGGTGTCAGCATATCTATCACTTAAGAGAATGGTTTCTCAAACCCTGCCCGGAATACTTGACTGTGCCCCTTTTTATTCACAGAAGTACACTGCTATCATATTCAATTGTAAAGAATAACTATTGTATTTTAAAATAATATATGCTGATATTGAGTGAGATTTAACTAATTAGATAAGAAGTTTAATGTGTTGTAGTATTATCAGAAGGACGATAATGATTATAAACTTTTAAACACAGTTAAAAATTAATCAGCTTCTGTAACGGATTGATTTATTTTTCTTGGTAGCATCTCTTAAACATATTCGGTGATTTAGCCATTCGTCACATGGGGGCGGTGGAAAGATGGTAACGTGTAGTGATTCGATCGCTGTCGTTGAGTTGATGTTATCTGATATATAAAGCATGATTAAAACGGTGGGAGCACGTGCTGTGTGTAAGAGAGCTCTGCTGCATCGAGTTGACGTGTTTTGAGAACTTAATGTGTTTACTAAAAGTGTTTTACCGCTCAGCCTTCAGTCAGTATATTAGCTATTCGTAGTTGTTGTAGTAAGAATTAGGCATGATTTAGAGTCTAAGAGTTGAAATGTGTCTGCATCTAACTCATCCACTGTGACGTTAGTTTACCCTCTATGTGAATCATCTGCATTGCGTCAGAGCTATGATTTAGTTTGTGCATCACATAAGTACGCAGAGTTCAAAGGTTTTTGAGATTCAATTGTTAATGCATGTGAATCTCGGTTGACTGGTTATTGATTGGTAGTTAGATTCTGTTGGCATAGTGCTGATTTGTAATTATCTGAACCTTCATTAGGTCAGAATTAATTAGGCAGTATTGATGATCGGTTAGGTTTGATTTGATATTGATATAATATAATCAGACGTTTTGTTTCAGTATTTATTTATGATTTGTTGGTTTCATAGTTGGAGTAGTACTCTTGTATTCCAAGATACCCAATCTTTTAATTCCTAGGTTATGAACCCTAAATGTCGACGATCCTTTTAGCATGTAAAACTGCTTATATGTTTGATTTAGCTGCGAACATCATGGATGATGTAGTAGTTATCTTAAAAAGTATTGCTTCACCCAGAATTGATTTTTTAGTTGTCGAACTTGCTACCTCATGGCTGTAAAATAAAGCCTAATATAATAATTATTATATATATTATTATAATGCAATGTATCTAAAGTTAGATTCATAACGAAGATTAACAGGAATTCTAGTAAATGTTAAATTTGAGGTTTAATTTATGATAGCTTTAGCAATGGTGAGCTTAGAATAATGCTTTATTAACATTTTGGAATAGTGTTATTTTTGATTGTTAACAAATACTGTTAACAGGTTTGTTAACATTTAAGATGTTAACAGCTGCATTGTTAATGGTGGATTTTGTTAACAGTTGCTTTGTGTTATAATGTTAACGGTTGCTTTGTTAACATTGATTTTGCTAACCTATACTTTGCTAGCATGTATATTAATACTCTTAATGTTAACCTTGTTAACATTGGTAGATATACACTAAAGGCATTTGTATTTTCTTTCACTTTTTGAATTCTCTGTCTCGATTAGCAATTGACAGATCCTGAAAGGTAGAGACATCCCTGGGGCCTCTTTCAAAAAAACAATAAATGTTTCAAATGTCTTTGACTTCAGTTTATGGTAAAAGATACGTATCATTCTGTACAATGTTAATGTTCTGCTGTCTCTACAATAGAAATTTGTCGTTTCCCTGTCGCTGTAACAAGCTCTGCAAGAATAACTGAAAGCGTACAGATTTACGTCTAGATGTATTTGATGAATATAGTTAATCTTAAAAAGGTAGCGGTGATTTTCACAGTCCCAATTTGGGATGTTTTTAGGATCTGTCAGTTTAACAGTTGTGCGTAGTTTCTTGTTTTGCATTGATTGTGTACTGTTATTGAATGCCATATACCCCTCTACAAATGTTTCGCTTGTGCTTGTACTTCTTTCTGCTAATGAAATACTACTTCAGCGCTCGTGTCTTGTTCAGCTATAAAATCAGCTTTGAGGTATTTTGCCGCTAAAGGGAAACCTCGAATAACATACTGATACATTTTCTCGATTAATAATTACGACCTTTTTGATTAAATGACCTTTATGTGTTCAAATAACCTTTATGACCTTCAAATTACTGAATTACCATCTGATGTCGGCTTCGATTAATCTCTTACAAATTCTCCCAACAAGATTTTCTTTTGTAAACTTTAATAATTTAGATCTTATCTATTGCTGTCTTTACTAATATGGACTAGACTGACTTCTGCTTTTCTCTAGTAGTAGGATGGTAACTCTTTTTCTGATTTTTGTGGAAAGTATAAAAAGATGAGGCATATCGAAATATCAACACTACAGTGCTGCATAGTTCACAGTATGTATGTGCAGCATTATTGCACAGCTTAAGGTTGATGCATGCGTACATGTACTATATACACTGTGTATTTTTTTAACATAGCTGGCACATAATTCGGTGTATAATACGTACGCATATGTAAACAAAGATGCTGTGAATGTGGTCATGTTCTCATCTGGAATTCTATTTACGTTATCGCTATTTTAATCACAACAAAGCGCCATTTCTGCACTAAGTAAATTTTTCAAAATTAACGGAAGCCAAATGCATTCTGGGCAATTCCGAGATTAACGGAAGCCAAATACATTCTGGGCAATTCCGAGATAGCACCGACATCATCCTTGGAGTAAGTAACAAACGCTAAACAACGCTCTGTGTGATATATAGTGTAATTTAATTGTTGTTGATTGCCATGATTTAAATAAGTGCTTAGCTAAGTATTTACGGTTGGTATTGTTTGTGTGTCCGATTCGCGAAGTAATTTTATAAGTAAAATATTTAAGCAAACTAACACGATTTCTGCATCGATTGCTATCTTGTGTCACTGCATGCTGACTTAATCTGCAAAATTGTCAATTATAATTCGGCTATTGAAAGCGAGCGATGCTGTTAGTTTGCTCAATTACTTCCTGCCTCACATGATGTTACAACGAATTCATACCACTGATACACCTGGAATGGACAGGAAGAGTATCAGGGTGTTAGATGATTTCATATCTTATGAAATCAAAAGAGGAAAACAAAGTAGGTGGATGGTGACAATGTAGGTGTCTCTCTCTGCCTTGAGACCCTGAAGGCAGAGAGAGAGAGAGGGAGAGAGACAGAAATGGAGAAAGAGAGAGACAGATGAAGATGGAAAGTGAGAGAGAGTAAAACAACTAAAAGATTGTTAAGATTGTTTGATTGTTAAAGATTGTTGATAGTGGAACCTTTCAAACGGTGGAGCAAAACATGCGAGAATATAATTCTACCTCTGAGGTAAAATTTAGCTGGGGGGGGGGGGGGGAGGGGGCTGAGACATAATATTAAATTGTATTAAGCTTTGAGGACCTATGGGCAGTATATATTAAATAGTACCCTGCTCATAGGGCTGAAGCCTGCATTGTGTACTATTGTGCGTTGCCCAGCATAGCATAACGTACTTGTGCATAATGTGCTTTAAATTTGATAATCGCGCCTATCAGCTACGCAGCATGCAGTATATAAAATCATTCTACGCAGCAAGCAGTATATAAAATCATTCAGGAATGAGACTGACTTTAGATGTTTATAAGAGAGCAGCTGAATCCAAGTTTAACTGCTGTAAAAGTGTTACCTTCGTAAAACATGAAAGTAAAAGTCCGCCGATTAGCAGAGGGTAAGGCAAATGAACCAAACAATTTAGGTAAATGGTGAATTAAGATTCTGAAACACAATCCAATGAAGGGTATGATAAGCATGACCGTCACTATTCTTCTAAACGTTGTTATTTGATTCACTAACTTAAATTTGGTTTTTAAACAGTTTAAAGCCAGTGAACTCAACTGAATTGGAGCTTTGCACCAGACGTCATGTCTAAACCGCGGACATCTTGTGAATAATCTTATGTTAAAGTTTAGAGTGCGCCTTTAATAAGTTGAAAGTTATTGAAGTACTTAGCGCTTTCCAAAGACGCTATTAGAGTAAAATAATAATAATAATAATAATAATAAAGCTTTAACGTCCGTTTCCTCATCCAAGGATGATGTCAGGGACGTCCCCATAGCACACATCACTATATATCAATTCATTTAGACCAATCAGCAAATGAAATGCGCTGAGGCGTAGTAGAGGCTCTACTATAGGAGCGCTTTCAAAAGACGCTAGTCGAGTAGAACTTTCAAAAGACGCTATCAGAGCAGCGCTTTCAAAAGACGCTACTAGAGTAGTACTGTCAAGAGAGGCTACTAGAGTAGTAATTTCAAAGACGCTATCAAAGTAGCGCTGTCAAAAGACGATAATAGATTAGTAGCGCTTTCCATAGACGCTATCAGAGTAGCGCTGTCAAAAGACGCTATCATAGTAGCGCTTTCAAAAGACGATAATAGATAGTAGCGCTTTCCATAGACGCTATCAGAGTAGCCCTGTCAAAAGACTCTACTGGAGTAGCGCTGTCAGAAGACGCTACTAGAGTAGTGAGTCTTCTTTACAGTTTATAGTTGCTGTGTAATTCTATCATTATAGAATTTGATCAGCTTTCAAGCGACGATCCTGATTAATGAACGAGGATTAGACAAGTGAAACAAGAGAGTCATGTGTACTGAGAGTGGATGTGTCAGATGAATCAGGGGCTTGGGGGCCCTCATCCCTTCTCCGTACTTCTGTTATTGAAAGTATTGACCGTAATTGAGCGTCACTGACATCGCTGTCGAGTGAGGAAACTGACGTTGGCATTAGCTTTACCAGTTTTTAATAACCTCTAGGTCTATAAGTCTGAAATGTCATTTTCCATTTGGTATAATTTGGCTGTGCAATAATTATACAAAATCAAAATAATTCAATTGTGCAAAATGTCCTAAATTTTAAAAATATTACTCGTGTTATGTCCGAGTTGCTGAAGAATCTATCTACCGTAAATAGCACGTGTCATAATAGGCGACAAAACACGAAGACAAAAAATAGCGTCATAAAGTGCATTCTGTTGGTGAGCGCCTAGGCTCCAGAAAATGCTTTAATTTGTTAAACGTATCAAAAGTGAAGATTTATTTATATTCATATCCCGATCTTAGCTAAACTGGGATTCAAGGAAAGAAGAAGAAGATGATGATGATGATGGAAAGGATACAAAATATTCTAAAACAGAAATAAAACAAACAAATGAAACTGAACAGTTTCATTTGTTTGTTTTATTTCTTTTTTCAGCAAGTAACACAAATGAAATGGAACACAATTAAGAACAATGTGACAAATATTTTTCGAACAAATATTGTATATAGTTTTATGGTGTGGACCAACGCAATATAGAGATAGATTGAAAGAATTCTTACCTCTCTGAGCCTTAGTTCGGTTTGAACTACAAATTTAATTTAAATCTTACGCAGGTTTTCACTATAGCCGGTATGCAGTTGCTGATTGGTCAATATTGCTCTGATGTTGGATTCATCTAGTAAAAACATCACTGTACCAAACGTTAAATCTGCCATGGGCAGACGCTCCTTCATGTTTCTGCTCCGACAACATGGAACTCTTTACCACAAGATCTTCGATCTTGTAATTGTATTGGTACTTTCCTTGGCAAGCTAAAACCCATCTCTTTCCGCCATAGGTCTAAATTTTGATGCGCTTGCCTTGGATCTTGGACTTGCACTGTTTTGATCTCGCTTTCTCCTGTGGTCTTTGTATACTCAGTCGTCATCGTGTGGTGCTTTGGCGCCTGTTTGTGCAGAGTCTGAAAAGACGTCACTGACATTGCCTTATGGCGAGGAACCGGACGTTAAATTGTTATTTTTATTCTTTTTTTATATTCCGTATAGTTAGACACATGACATACCGCATGTGTTTACAATGTTTCCTTTCTTAAGTTTCTGTTTTTGTAGTTTTCGTTATTTCCTCCAGTCCTTTCCATGGTTATTAGTAATCGTTGCCCTTTGTTGGCGCTCCAATAGCAGCCGGCGCGGATTTAAGAATAACCTCCAACACCCTGGGGATTGCTTACTTTCAAAGCTGTCTACACGCGGTCTTCCAAAGTGGTCGCCCACAATTTACTAACCGCGTGCAGCGTGTCTTTACTTCGTTCAACTGACGCGCAGCTTAACTGAGTGCGCTAAATCACCCCCAATTATTGATCGATTGATTAATACAATATATTGGGAATTTTGCGACTAGGTCACTAATTATGTCCCATCTATCGCCTCTCCCCTCTTCTAATTTGATTCTAAATAGTCTCTTCGCCTGAAGCTTTTCACACGGGATGCATCTTCGGCTTAATGCGGAGCTTTGACGATAGAGTAAACGAATGCATGTGTGTTATACTCTCTAAACAGTCTGTAGCAAAGTCGCCTAACAGGCTAATAGAAATATAAGAGTCTGTAGACAAAGTCGTCTAACAGGCCAATAGAAACTAAGGAGACTGTAGACAAAGTCGTCTAATTGGCTAATAAGAAACATAACCATTTGTAAGCAAGTGCGTCTTGTTGGACAGTTAATCTCTCTCTCTCTCTCTCTGTCTCTCTGTCTTTCTGTCTCTCTGTCTCTCTCTCTCTCTCTCTCTCTCTCTCTCTCTCTCTCTCTCTCTCTCCATCTGCCTCTTAAGGCAGTATAAGTAATTATAATTAGCGGTTATAAAAACGCAACTTCTGGAATCTTCAGTTTTAAACTCTTGGTTAGGCCTACTGCATAACATAACCAAAGCTGCT
>CAJHZI010000463.1:632500-640000 GCA_905160935.1 Enchytraeus crypticus
TCGTATTACATCTATGTTTTGTAACAGCAATACTTGTTAGAATTTTTGTTGTCGTTGTTATATTGACTTTCTGGGTGACATTATATTGCCAATATACTATTTCTTTAGCCCCCTCTTTTACTCTCAGCCCTTATTTAACAATTTCATGCTTTCCCCCACCTCTCTCTCTCCCGCTCCACACCCCCTAGTTGTCGAGAACCACCCCTGCGGCTCCATAGAACTATAAGATCTCGAGAGCCGAACGTAGAGATCCATAGATTTAGTAGACCTCGATAGACAATCCGGGGATTCTACTGACCTCCAGAGCTGGATGATTCAGCTAGGACTGGGACTCTACTGACCTCCATGGCTGAATGATTCAGCTAGGACTGGGACTCTACTGACCTCCAGAGTTGAATGATTCAGCTAGGACTGGGACTCTACTGACCTCCAGAGCTGAATGATTCAGCTAGGTCTGGGACTTCAAAGAACTAGAAGATCGCGAGAGACAGTTCAGGGAATAAGTAACAGATAGAACTATAAGATCTCCAGAGATATTCCAGGGAATCAGCTAACAGATAGAACTATAATATCTCGAGAGATGTTCCACGGAATCAGCTAACAGATAGAACTATAATATCTCTAGCTTCATTCACGATGCGCTGATGACTGATTTAAAAAATATATTCACATTCGGCTCAACTGACAGTTTGTAAATTTCTCGAGTCGACCCTGGGGGTCGCCCGGTCTCGCCTACATGAAGGGAGGCGGAGGGTGTGCAACGAGGGTGGAGGTGAGGGGGTGATATTCTAGACAATATTGGGTAGTATTCTAGACAATATTGGGTAGTATTCTAGACAATATTGGGGGTGGTATTCTAGACAATATTGGGGTGGTATTCTAGACAATATTGGGGGTGGTATTCTAGACAATATTGGGTGGTATTCTAGACAATATTGAGGGTGGTATTCTAGACAATATTGGGGGTGGTATTCTAGACAATATTGGGGGTGGTATTCTAGACAATATTGGGGATGGTATCCTAGACAATATTGGGATGGTATTCTAGACAATATTGGGGGTGGGGTTCTCTGTGCAATGAGGCGTACTCAAAATGGTGATGGTTGTGTAAAGCTAAAAGGAAGCTAATGTTGACGTCAGTTTCATCACTCAGAAGCGATGTCAGCGACGGGAGAGCCCAGAATTTGAACCTCGTACATACTGATCCGCGGTCGAATATCTTACCGACATCGCCACTGGCTCCAGCCAGTAGATGTAAATGTAAAGTAATATATGGTACAATGTAGAGATGCTTGCTTTGATTAAAGTGGCAAATTTAATGTACAATTACATGCATTAGATGAAATAAAAATGAGATTTCAAAATTTTGTTACACTACTTGAATACGTCACTGGAGTAGTTTATGGCATGATGATAAATGGCATGCTTATAAATAGCATTCTGATACATGACATACTGATAAATGACATGCTGATAAATGACATGCTGATAAATGACGTGATGATAAATGACATGCTGATAAATGATAAACTGATAAATGACATGTTGATAAATGGCATACTGATAAATGACATGCTGATAAATGACACACTGATAAATGACTTGCTGATAAATAACATGCTGATAAATGACATGCTGATATGTTACGAGTTGACTTACGACTAAATAGAATCTAAAGAGGATTTGAAATCATGATTGTCTACTTCTGACAGAAGCAGCATTTCACTAGCTGCAACCACAACAACCTCAGCAGCAGCAAGACAACAACATCAGCAGCAGCAACCGCAATAACATCTGCAGCTCCTGCAAAAACAACAACAGCAGCAGCAACAACCACAAAAACAACATCAGCAGCAAAAACCACAAAAACAAAATCAGCTGAAACAGCCACAAAAATAACAACATCAGCAGCAGCTCTTGCAACAATAACAACATCAGTAGCAACAACCACAAAAACAACAACGTCAGCAACAACAACCACAAAAGCAACATCAGCATCAGGCCAACAGCTGCTGCTACAACAGAAACAACAGCCTCTCTCCCAGATATTCCAGTATCTTCGTAGAATTTGAGCAAATGAGAAGAGACACTAGGAATATTTCTGAAGTGGGATTGCAAGTGCACGTGAAGGGGGTGGGGCTTGCAAAGGTATGAGAGGGGGAGTGGGTTTGTTAGTCTATGAATGATGAAATATGGCAAGTTGAAAGGGCAAGCGAGACTGGAGGCGGATTAGATAGGGAGTGTAAATCCGTGAGTGAGTGAGTGAATGAGTGAGAGGGTGGGTGAGTGAGTGTGTGAATGCCTGGGTGAGTGAGTGTGTGAGTGGGTGATTGAGTGAGTGAGTGAGTGGGTGAGTGAATGAGTGAGTGAGTGGGTGAGTGAGTGAATCAGTGAGTGAGTGGGTGAGTGAGTGTGTGTGTGAGTGAGTGAGTGAGTGAGTGAGCTTGAAAGCAGACAACCAGCTGATTTATGACTCTTGGATCAGATATCTCGGTTAACGCTAAAGGATAAGGAAAAAGTTGAATCATGTAACTGCTGGCTTTAAGATTAAGTGTGACGCTTTCTGCCAAGCGACATATATATGGTTAATATTTTTTCTCACAGTTTGCTTTCACGCTCAATAAGGAGCACTGCAAAGATCAACATGTTAATCCTATAGCAAAAAACTATATGCCTTATCCATATACTATGTAGCCTCTATTGCTTGGAAAATATGACTTCTGAGGTGGTTTTCCGCTGCCATTCTTAGTTCCTGCTTAGCCTCGTTAAATAATACTACTACTGCTATAATAATAATAAATTTATTATTATTGTTAATCAATTTATTATTATTTTTTACTTCTGCGTAATGAACCCGAGGTTGAAGTAATTATTAGTATTATTATTGTTATTATTATTATTATTATCATTATTATTATTATTATTATTATCATTATTATTATTAGTAGTAGTAGTACTATTATTATTATTATTATCTTCATCATCATCGTAATCATCATGATCTGTGAATATTATTATGATTATTATTAATAATAGTCGCCTCTTACGATACTACAGTTAACGGTTAATCTATTCCTAAGTGTCCCGGACACAATGTGGGAATTTAAAGTTTTAAAATTTAAAAGATACAATGAGGGAAATTTATCTCAATGGTAAATAGCATATATTCTAAATAAACAACTGAGAAATAGTTCTGTATGCGATCTCTATAAACAGTATGCATATATTCACAAGAGGTTGGTACTGTGATAGGAGGAGGGGCGGGTTTGGAAGGGAGTTGGGGGGGGGGGGAGAATGGATGCATCGTCATGTATTCAATCTAGGTGAAAGGTTTGCAATCGCTTCACACCATCCCCATATCTGTCCTCTTCTCTTTCTGTCTTTTTTCACTCGTTATATTATCATACATCTCGCTCAGTGTACTGAAAATTGGCAGGTTCATGGCATATATCTCCTCAACGTATTTCTATCCTCTGCCTTTCTCTGCATCTGAACATATGAATAGGTTATATAAAATAACCACTTGAAGTGGTTATATTATCATACTAGCTCGCTTTGTGCACTGCTTATTGGCAGGTCCATGGCATATATCTCCTCAACCTATTTCTATCATCTGCCTTTCTCTGCATCTCAAGTTCTCAATATATGAAGTGGTTATAGAAAATCATCTCTTGAACTTGAAGCTGGTTATTATGTTTACTTGGCACTTTCTTCGTTTGGAATATTACTTAATCTCGGCTTTGATCTCGAAGGCTCAATAAGCTGGATTTTGTCTAGATAAATAATTGGCCTTCTTTGATGACGTTTGCATGTACGTAAAAGTATTGTAAAAGATGTTGTTCTTGCTTTTCATGACCGTTTTCTGCACGTCTGTTTCTTTGCTTCTTTATTTTTTTATTCTTTAACTCTCTCTCTCCCAAAATTACTCTCTTAGTTTCTCTCTCTCTCTCTCTCTCTCTCTCTTTCTCACTCTCTCTCTCTAACTTACTCTCTTAGTTTATCTCTCTCTCACTCTCTCTCTCCCTAACTCTTTCTCTTTCTCTCTCTCCCTCACTCTCTCTAATTCTTTCTCTCTCTCTCTCTTTCTCTCTCTCTCTCTCATAACTCTCTCTCTCCCTTCCTCTCTCTCTCTCTGATTTATTCAAAATAAAAACAAATATAATGCTAGATCCACTGATTGATAGTAATTTTTGGACAAGTGTAATTCTAAACATGACGGAAAGCTTTCATTAAGTCGATTGACTGAAGTGTGGATTCATGCATGTCAATTATTCCTTGCGTAGAGAGTGTTGCCCCTACACTAGAGCTACGAGAGATTTGGTAAAACCTTGTCAGTTAGCAAGTAAAGCGAAATTGATTGATCATTTTAAGTCCTCTAAGCTGTGCGAATATATTAACAAGTCATCTAATAACACAAACAAGTAGTAAGGCAATACAAATCCTATGAAGCATCCACATAATGTCAGGTCTTAATCATTAAAGCTTGTATAAATCTCTATAAATTTTATATTCTGATTTTGTTTTTAAAATGCCTTGACGTTGTTTCCTACATGCAAGCATTGCTAGTGTTTGTAATGAGATTTACGAACTGAGTAAAAGCTGTAGCAGCAGAGATATTATTTAAAGTAAGTACATTTGATAAAAGATGGTGTTTTGTCGTTTTCACTCTATTGAAGTTGTGTTAAAGAATTTAAGAACGACTTTTAAAAGAATACCGTCATCTAAAAATATACTGCATGTCTATGTCATTTACTATTACGCTTTTCTTCATTCTGTGTTAGTTATCTTCAATTCGACATTCAACTTATCAAGCAATAAGCCCGATTAGTGATTTTTAGCTTTCTCTAATTAATTTTCATGAAATTTCTAGTTATATATATATATATATATATATATATATATATATATATAATATATATATATATATATATATATATATATTATATATGTATATTCTATATATATATATATATATATATATATATACATTTGTGTGTGTGTTTTATATTTTTATGTGTTGTTTTATATATAATTTATTGTGGCCAATCAAGTATGAAAACAACTGTTCTATATTAGATGGTTGACTGGGTCAAATGCACTGACCAGTGACCGAGGTGCTTCATTCCAGTGCTATCTTTTACACACATCCCCTTGTCAGCTGTGATTAATAAGCCTAAGTCAGACAAATATGCATTCCAAACCTGTATTAATAATGTGCAAATGAATTAATTATCTGTGACGGTAACTCGAGTATGTTGAATCGTCTTAAAAAGAAGCTTTGTGCTTCTGAACCTTGACGTTAAACGCAACACAATTTACGCCTCTGTCTTTCATTTCCCAGGATACAATGCGAGAAATTTAAGCTTTTCCCGTTGCTACTGGAAGGACTGAGGAAGGCAACGGGAAACCACATCAGGAGCCATACTTTTCCCAAGCCATAGGCTACATAAGGTATGGATAAGTACGGATAAGGCATAGACCTTGTGAAGGGATTAACTTGTTAATCTAAGGAGTGCTCTTATGGAGCGAGAAAGCAGACTTTGAGTATGAATATGTACCTTGAACCTGCCACTTGGCAGTGCACTGAAGAGAGAGACTGGAACGGTGGGAATCTGCTTTAAATTTGCTTGATCATTTTGCCTAAGTCCTTTGGCACTTACAATATGAAAATTGATTAATGCTTTTATATTCTATATATCAATAGTAACACAAACTATGCCTATAGTGCTGACATATTGTGTTATGCTGAAGCATGGATCAGAAAGACTATGTCAAGCTAAATTTAAGTTTTAATCAAGCGAGATATGAGAATATGTTAAAATAATTTCAACCATAATTATATTTTAATTAAGAAGCGATGAGAGCTTATACGTTATTCGCAAAAACTAATAAAAATAGAAGTTTATTACCTAGACCTTCAAGGGCATCCATATCCGTAATATGAAGTATGACGACACTTTTCCAGTCTGCGACATGTTTGCTCTATTTCGACGAGGCTTTGTGGCGGTGTGTAAGAGAGCGTGAGCTAATAAGCTAAATTAACACTGCCGACAACATACCTTTTTCTACAGAGCTTTAGATTCATATAAACATTTCCATGGTCTTGCTATGGAAACAGAGCTGATGGATTACGCATACATACTGTACATGTACGTGTACAGTGTCTATTGCAAATTAAGATAATGAACGTTAACTTAGTAATAGAGATTTGAATTTTAAGAAAAGAATATACTCTCACCTGTGTTTTATTCAATTCTTAGGCTCAAGTCATATACTTATATACATGTAGATGAATACGTGTGTTGAACACAAAATGATGTAACTGTTGAAGAATTATTGTAGTGACCTCTGCAATTTCCATTTTAATTAAGCAAAACCATTCCAAAGCTTAATTCTCGTCCAAATTTAGTTCAGTTGGCTTTTTAAATCGTTACAAAAACTACAGCTCTAGCAAATATGTTGCATTTACTAAAGTGCTATGAACTCTTGTTGTAAGCTGGCCGCTGCAACAGCTGTAGGCTAAGTTCTTCTCTGCTTGACAAATGGCGAAATTTATTCATGACGACAAAATGTAAATACAAGCGTTGATTGAGAAACTGCCTCACGACTGAAGCAGTCAAAAGAAACAAAGCAGAAGTTTCGACTGTTGACAGGAAATGACGGAACAGTAAGGTGAAAAGTAGTTGTAGATCGAAGTTGACTGCGGAAAACAACAGCATGTATAATGTGGTACATCTCGTCCGTTCACAGGATACAACAACTGAGACACTTGAGCGCAAGACAAGTGACCAGTTTTCCAATTTCTATTAGTTTTTCCTATATCAGACTTCTTATTTGTTTAGCTCATCACAAATAGGCTTATGTAGTATGTACTATCTATTATATTATGTATTATTATGTATTAGCCTATTATATATAAATTTAGTATTATGTAGGCTATGTAAATTTGTAATAGTAAAACAAACGTCTAGCAAATGAGCAAATAAACAATATGAAAAGAGTTAACAGAAGAAAAGAGCCTATAAGCTCTGTGGTGTAACGCCGTCGGTAACAGCTAGTAATAGTAGCCTTTAGAGTAAAATATTTAATTTCAAAGAAATAAATTCCAGTGTGACGTGCGGCTTTGCACTTCAGAATAACTAATAGAGATTTTTGAAGTTTGTAAACGAAATATTTTTACCTTTTTAATAAACGCATTTCACTAATCAAATTGGAACGCTAAATTATATTACAGAGGAAAATCAGAAATTTTTTAAAGTGATCTTGAGATTTAAAAAAGGCTACTTTAATTTCAATGGGAAGTTTACTTTTTCCTAAAGCTATATTTAATCTTGAGTGAGTTTTCATTGGGAAGTTGGTATTTGTCCCACCCTGTTTTTAATCTAGAGTGGATCAAAACTAGATTTGTTCAATCGCCGGTCAGGTGAATCGAATGAAATTCACTTTGAGGTAGGAGTCACTGGGTAGGGCGAGAGATCTAGTAGCAGGGTTGTGTTAACT
>CAJHZI010000463.1:642500-647500 GCA_905160935.1 Enchytraeus crypticus
CATTTGTTAATAATTGATTCACAAGCGATAGCGCTGTTATACATTTGTTAACGATTGCTAGTAAAAAGTTAAGCAGTTAAGTTAAACCAATAAAAACCTAAAACCGAACCTTTCAGATTCTTTAATTTCATTTCGGAAGAATTGGTTTTATCAACGTGTTTGCTTAACTTAGTCATTTAATTTTAAAACTTTATATATGTTAAATAGTAGACTAACTTAAATAACCATACAAAGAATCTTTCAAGCAGTAATCTTGCAGGTGAAATCATTGGCGACTGGATTTAATTATTTAATTTTCCAGTCAATCGCCAGTTTTAATTTAACTGACGCTTCCATATGGTTCATCCTGACTCTGATTGTCAGTCCTTCAAACGTTAGCCTCGAGCTCTACACTTATGACAAGTCTACTCCAGCCAGGCTGTCAGGCAGTGGCCCAACTCTTTCTATACGAGTTAGCGTCGATATTCATTAATTTCTTCGAAAATCGGTATACAAATCACAATGCCACAAAGCCGCAATGACACAATACCACAACGTCACAACGCCGCAACGCCAGAACGTCACAAAGTCGCAACGCCACAAAGTCGCAACGTCACAACGCCGCAACGCCGCAACGCCACAACGTCACAACGCCGCTACTCCACAACGTCACAGTGCCACAATGCCACAACGTCAAAACGTCACAATGCCACGACGTTACACGCCACAAAGAGTGTTCAGAGACATGGTCTGACCACTATACCGAGAACCTATTGAATTTTAAAAGACAAAATTTCAGAGATGCTACATGTATATTATAATAGCCAATTATTTTTAAAATATAATTTTTATAAGTTAAATGTGCTTAACATCCAGCTCAGAAGCAAGGGTATATTGCTAATGATGACATGTCTGTCTCGGAAATTAGAAATCAACAAATTTGTGGTTTTTATTACAAATTCCGGATAAATAAAGCTAAGTAGCTTTTAAATTTGAATTCTTGTGCCGAAAATTTTCAGTTATAAAAAAGGTAATGAAAAATTTATAAATTTCTTTTAAAATTTTATTCTAATTTTATTCCGTATAGTTACACACACACACACATGACAACCGTATGTGTTAACAACGTTTCCATTCTTGATTGCTGTGTTTGTAGAATATCAGAATATACTAAAATATCATAATTACTGCTCTTAATTTAATTTTAACAAATGCCATTTTGGCGGATATCTTTTTCCATTCATGTCTAAATAAAATTGAATTGTTTGCTACTAAATTACGAAAGGTTTATTTTCGTGAGCCGAGATGCCACAAACCCCAAAACGAACAAATATTCTCACAATAAGTAACATAAATCTGCAGAATTTACTGCACTTTTGTTTTCAGGCAAATTTTATTTAATTCATTGATGGACGATATATTGTTATCGACAGCCGTTATTTGTAATAGCGTCGAGTCTCGAGAAATTCCCAGGTGTTTCAAGACAGGCGTCATAATTTAATAGAAAAAATCTGATTTCAAATATACGTTCCTGATGAAGTTTTCTGAATTGAGAAATTTGTGTAATTATTTCCTAGAGTTTTATTATTTGAAGATTTTTCTGGCCTTATATCTTACATTTGTTTTGCTGAAAGAAACTTCAGCAAAGCCTAATTTTATAGCTATCCGATGAAGCAACCAATCTACTGTCAATTGTCAAAACACCGCGAGAGAGATATAGAGAGAGGGAGAAAGGAAGAGAGAGAGAGAGATAGATAGAGAGAGAGGGAGAGAGAGAGAGAGAAAGAGAAAGAAAAAGAGAAAGAAAAAAGGGAAGAAAAACATCGATATTAATATTGAGTTCGCATTTGATGAGAAAGCTCTAAAAGCATAAAAAAAGAGGATTGAATTAATAAAGAAATGGATTGAGAGTAGGAGAATGAAAAAGTTAAGAAAAAAGTTAAAGTTAAGTTATGAAAAGGTTATCTATAGAGAGAGAGAGAGAGAGAGAGAGAGAGAGAGAGAGAGAGAGTAAGAAAGAGAGAGGGTTAGAGAGAGAGAGAGAGAGGGAGAGAGAGAAAGAGAAAGAGGAAGAAAGAGAGAATTAAAGAGACTGGATAAAGTTCTATCCGGTGTAAATTTTCTGGCCGCAGACATCTTCCTCGTCTCATCGCGGAAAACTCCCGAAGGGTTAATTCCAAAACGAGTTCCGTACTTAAACTTCAGCATTGAATCGGAAATAAAATCACAATCAAGAATTTCCTCTCGATTCACGCACACACGAGGGGCATTCTGCTGTGAAGATAAAGAGAGGTGGGTAAGGCAGGCAGGGGAAGGAACTGGCATGAGTTAGATTTTATATATATTAAACTGCCGTAGGTTACCAGTATGAATATAACTATAAAAAATATTTACTAAAATTTCTCATTTAAGAAAACTTTATCATCAACGTACATTTAAAATCATATTTTTTCTTTTAATTTATGCGCTTGTCTTGAAGCAACTGGGAATTTCTCGAAGTACCATTAAGTTTAGTTTAGAACACTAAGACCAATAACCTTTTTTTAAAAGTTTTCTACAGTAATAATATACTCGCATAAAACTTTAAAAAGTAAAATACAATCAGTATCCCGCAACCTACAGTGAATCTTTTTACTATTAATTACTGTAAGCCAAGTATCATTTTAAACTTTAAACTTTTTAACAGAACTGCTAATGATTTATATTTAGATACACTGATATATCATCTTACCAGCACTAAATTGCATCTTACTTTGAGTTATAATTGAGTGTATTATGTGACAGACTCTACAGGACTTCTATTTATATTAATATTAGTTTTATGTATGAGAAGGATTCTTGTAAGTGCCAAGAACCTTTGACTTTGCATTGCATGTCTTACTTTTAAGATTTTATGATTTTGTTATGCAAGTTGAAAATTAAACAAAAAAGAAAAAATAAATAATCTGATAGGTTTAAACGTCTGCCTTCTTATCTGAAATTGCCTTCTTACTTATCTGAAATTCTTCTTCCCTATCGTCCCTCACGTGCACTTCGTTCCACCGATGCCAATCTTCTCTCTGCTCCAAATATTCTCACATCATTGAGCAGACGTTCATTCTCTTATGCAGCACCCACAATCTGAAACCTGCTAATCTTCGCTCTTGTTTTTCTCTCTCAACTTTCTCTAGCAAGCTTAAGACTTACCTTTTCCCACTATAGACAGAATCAATCTACCCTGGCAATTTTTGACCATAGGACTGGCTATCGTTTAGGACCTTACTTCTCCTCAGCATATTTCTTTTGCAGATTGATCTGAGTGAATTGATCTGTGGTAATGTGTGCTGTGGAGACGTCCCGGACATAATCCCTTTATAAGGGATCGGACTTTAAACCTTTATTATTATTATTATTATTATAAACTATTTTATGAAAAGCAGTGTTGACAGATGCTACTGGTTATAAATGTGCAATGCACATTGTCACCAACAGATGGCCGTCCTGTCCACGACAAAGCTGACGATTAGTCATTTACCACCATAACGGAGAATTCATAATTTTATAATATCATCGTCGTCATCTGTAATTTTCTAATAAATCAGATTAGCAGCTGTCTGGCGAGCCCATTGTTACATTCTGCACACTTTTCAACTATCATATAATCTCTCATGTATCTAGCCTTTTCGTAATTACTTTACTATTTATGTTTCGCAATGGCACCTATTGTTTTCTTTTCTGTACTCCATTGGTATCATCAACGACCGCAGCACAGTGGCCATTTAAGTATTCAAGAGTTATTTCATTTTTGTGCCTTTTCTCTATTTCCACCCGATCTACACTCGAGAAACTGGTTAGATTAAGCACTAGCTTCCTTCAATGATTAATTTAACTGGTAGATTTTCTAATCAATTAAATAATGAATTGTTAGATTAGATAGTGACTTATTAGATTGGATAATCAATTATCAGATTAGATAATCAATTATTAGATAAGATACAAAATTATTAGATTAAATAATAAATTTCCAGATTAGATAATTAATTATTAGGTAAGAAAATAAATTATTAAATTTAAATTTTATTTAATTCTCATCAATTTTGTCGCTTAAATTAATTCTGAATTGAATGCTTCGCTGCAGAAGAAATGAGATCCCAGTTCAACTGTCCTTTGGGATGTTTTCATTGAATTAAGATATACAGAAGTTCCATTTCAATGCAGCTTTAGACTCTGCCCTACCCCTACCCCCGGAGAAATGGGCCGTGGAGTGGTATGGGGTGGGAACCATCTCCATCATCTAACTAAATTAAAGAACGAGCTTTCAAATTAAAATTATATTATAATTAATTATTTCTTGCTCCATTGGCAATGCTTTGAATTTCAATATTCAGGATATATTGGTACTAATATGTATTCAATATTTTAAGATTACTTTTTAACCTTGTATGGGTACGCATAAGTGTCTAATGCCTTGGGTTAACCCTGAATTTGCAAGTATGTGCTATTCAATTGACGCTCTCTATCTCTCTCTCTCTATCTCTCTATCTCTCTCTCTCTCGCACTCTATCTCTCTCTTGTTCTTTCTCTCTCCCTACCTCTCTCTCTCTCTCCCACTCACTCTCTCTCTCACTCTCTCTCGCTCTCTCTCTTTCTTCTCTCTCTCTCTGTCTCTCTCTCTAACTCTCTCTCTCTCTATTCTATAAGTTTGTTGGTTTATTCTATGTACGCACACGCTGTAGGTATTACATCTTGTCACCTATGAGAGTTGAGGTATTGTGTGAGAGCATTGAGGACTTTATCATTCACTGAAGACTGAATGCCTCTGAGCAAGAAACCCTGGAATAAGAATTCTCCCTCGAATTAGAGGAGGATGAGGTGGTGTAACCCCCTTGTACTGGTGGATGAGGTGGTGTAACCTCCTTATACTGGTGGATGTTGAAATGTAACCTCCTTGTACTGGTGGATGAGGTGATGTAACCTCTTTGTCCTGGTGGATGAGGTGATGTAACCTCCTTGTACTGGTGGATGAGGTGATGTAACCTCCC
>CAJHZI010000463.1:652500-677500 GCA_905160935.1 Enchytraeus crypticus
ATTATCAACTATACATGATTATCAACTATACATGATTATCAACTATACATGATTATCAACTATACATGATTATCAACTGTGCATGATTATCAACTGTGCATGATTAACAAGTTTACATGATTAACAACTATACATGCTATAATGTTAATAAAATAGTTTTAAAATTGGTAGCACAAATTTAATAGAAATGTGAAAAATGGAACAAATGAAAATGCTAATTATGCGTATATGTTGGACTGAGGATTCCTACAGACGAGAACATCCAGCTGTTGTCTCGTGCTTTCAACCTCTCCCAGATACAAATTTGTGATTTAATTGAGTTGATGATTGGTTAGCTATTAAATTAAATTTTTATTGAAAAAAGTTTTGGATAAAAGATTGATTGCTTGGCTTATTGATTGATGGATTGATTACTTGATTTCTGATTGATGCATTGATTGCTGGGTTTATTGATTGATGACTGACTGATTACTACTGGTCGAATGATGCAAGAAAGTTAGCAATTAATAAATTAAGTTAGTAATTAATAAATTAAGTTAGTAATTAATAAATTAAGTTATTAGTTAATAAACTGATTGATTGACTGTTTGATTGACAGGTCAGTAATTAATAAGTTGATTGAGTGACTGTTTGATTGACAGGCCCAGACACGTGGTGGATGCACTACCCCTCAGCCTCAGGTGGGATGCAGTCTCCAATAGACATTCGTAGCGAGGAAATAATCTCCGCCTCCTCTACATTTAGCTCCTCCTACTCTCTTGCAGGCTCCGCCCAGACTCCAGGCTGGCCATTCGGCACAACCTACCGCCTAAACGAGGCTGACCAATCAAAAGCTGCCATTCAACTTTTCTACGACACCAAAGATGTGACGTCACATAGAGAGCTGGCTCGCAGGGTTAGATTTGCCGGGGGTCGGAAAGAATTTGGGGGTTATCATTGTGTGGGTCTAACAGCCTCTGGCGGGTTGGGCGCTGATGAGGAAACCTGTGTACTTACTAACACAGGCACGGGAATCTGCATTGATCTCGTCAATAGCTCCCGTTGTAAGTTAACCTATCCTAGACTGTCGTAAGCTAATAGCTTTTACTTTATCACTTTTAATTTTGTAACATTTGAGAGTCAACGTTCGCTATTGAGAATTTGAGATTTGAAGTGATTGTGAGAAGAACATCCAGCTTTTATTAGCATTTTGATACTATCTCTATCTCTCTATATATCTTTCTTTCTCTCTGTGTATATTGCCTGCTGACAGAACCATAGTATATATCACCTAAACTTTTTTCTGTATTCAGTTTTCCTCTCATGTCGGCATACGAGAGGACCTTTTCATCAAAAATGTGTCCTCTCCATCTCTTCTTCCTATTTCTTAATGGATTTATTAACTGCTCATCTGTTCCAACTCTACCCAGAAATTCTAGTAATAATTATAATATTAATAACTGAATGCAGCATTATTAATGGTCCATATGTATTCCGATGGAGTTGACTTCGTTAATTACATTTTCAGATTCATGTATTGTAAAGCTAACCAGCGATAAGCGAGAGACCTCTTTTCCTTAGCGATGGCTTTCTATGACTTTGCAAAGTTTAATGCAGCCTGTTTGAGTAATTCCTATAAGAAGCTAGATGGCCTCGAGTAGTCGAGCGGCGATTCAGCACGTATTTCTCGAATCGTTTTTATCAAACCCAGGGCTCTTCATACATCAGTTAAATAATAATACTATTAATAATAATAATAATAATATTTATATTAATAATAATATAATAATGATAGCAATAACAATATTACGACTAATAATAATAATAGTAATAGTATGATTAATAATAACTATGACAATGACAATAATAATAATATTAATAATATTAATAATAATAATAATAATAATACAATTATTATTATTATTATTAACAATAGCACATAATTTATTATATATTCAAGCACATAATTCTCATCTGGAAGAATTTATGCCCTGGATGAATTTCATGAGTTTAAATCATACCGCTTACTCAACCATCCACGCATCGACTGTGCACTAATCTCAATAATAATTCTACTTTCAGATGATTGGATTATTGAAATCTATTTTCGCATAACTAGGATTTTCGAGGCAAAATATACATTTGGCAAATAATAGGCTTATGAAACAAACAAAAGTGTATTCCGAATGTGCTACACCTGATATAAAATTATGATTGACAGCAGTGCATTAAAGTTAATAAATCTAAATGCAATGAGCAGTCCAATTGCGCAAACGCTGTGCTATCAATAACCAGCATTGTAAAACAGGGTACTGATAATAAATTTTATTCTACAACATGCTTTAATATATTATATTCATTTCTTTATTCGGCAAAAACAGACAAGATCAAGATACATCACACATACATACATGTATATACATACACATACATACATACACATACAATCATAGAACGATCAAAATGCATTATAAGAAACTTAACTCTTTACATAATGCAATATTATATATCTATTTTATATATAAGTGATAATACGGCAATAACTATGCGTAACGTATTAGACTGTTATATGACCTAATAGACTGTAATATAGAGAAAAAATATTGTCCTTTAACGTAATAATATATAGTAAAATTATGTACATGTATTATGCTGTAATATACAATATACAATTAATACAATATAAGCCCACACCATAACATCATATTAATAATGACATCAGATTGCAAGGGAGAGTGATCTAGCGCATTTGGTTTAACTGCTCTTCATTGAACGAAGGTAAAATAAGTCAGGAGCGATTAGTACAAGGATGGGTGACCACCTTGGAAAACCGAATGTAAAAAGCTTTGAATGAAAAAATTTCCATGGTGATGGTTACTTAAAATCTACACCAGCTGCTAATCAATGCAAATCAAAGGCATCGATTAATAATTTCATAAAGTGGAAAAAAGGAAATGACGAAGACGACAAAAACATGGGTCTTGATGACAAGCATCTGTGCTTCCTGACCCAGTGTACTGTTAAAAACATAGCCAGCACTACTCAATGATCTCTGATGATTTGTTATCCTCGACCTCACCCACATGTCTGTGTAAAAATGATTTCTACTTTTGCCGTGATTCCAGGAAGTTTATAGCAACGATGCTGTTTACGCTCTCACGCTTTAAGCTAGCAAATATTGACTGGAGCCAGTGACGAAATCGTTAAGATACTCGACCGCAGATCAGTATGTGCGGGATTCAAATCCTGGGCTTGCCCGTCACCGACATCGCTTTCGAGTCAGGAAACTGACGTTAACCTTAGCTTTACCAGCTTTTTATTGCAGGCTAAAAACCATATAAATATCCTTCTAATTAGATTTGTTGTTATTTTTGTTTCTAAACCATCGCACGCATGAACATACAAACGCAAACGAGAGCAGATATAAAGGGAGGTCCATGTAAGCGCTACAGCTTTGAGCTCTGTAAGATTCTTCTGCACTGGGGTGAGCGAGATAGCGCAGGCTCCGAGCACCTCATCGACGGAAAGCCATTCGCTGCCGAGGTGAGTCCACTTACGTGTATCGTTGATTGATAAATCACGAATGTTCTAACGTGTTTTTATATGTATTAGTTTCTTGTATATCTTAACAAATCTTTTTATATGTTTCTGATATATGTTTGCCGACATACCTTTTACTACCATAGACTTACCCTGTCCTGATCATTTTTGATCACCGGTCCGGCTTTCATTTTATGACCTTACTTCTCCTAAGAAATTTTCTTTGTCAGATTGGTCTGGATGAATTGATCTGTAGTGATGTGCACTGGGACGTCTCTAACACCATCCTTGTAAAAGGAAACGGTCATAAAACCATTATTATTATTTACAATTATTATTGTTGTTATTATTATTATTATTATTACTATTACTATTTTTTCTGCTATACCGTAATGTAAATCACTGTTGAGTGCTAAACTGCTAAGCTGCGAGTTATCTGTTCAGTAAATGCGGTTATTATAGTGCTTGACTCTAACCAGACGATTAAAGAATCAACAAGTTTTCTGTACATTAATAGATCTCGTAGTCTTTTTCTTTCAATCTTCTTTCACTCTCTAGATCATAGCAGGATTTACCTCTAACCCGATTAGTTAAACCTTATTTGTAGTATAACGCAATTTGCGCTGCTTCGGGCCCTCACAGTACAAACGTTTTTGAGATAAATAGCACACATAATTGGCCTTAAGAAGTTAGAATTATCTTAGATATAAACAGTGCACTCATCTGTGGTTGTCGAAGATAAGCTGAATATGGCCTCATATAAACTTGCTTCCAACGTTTCCTCCTTTAATTGAAAATTCGATACGGAGACCGTCAGTGAAATGGATTTGCGGTGAACTTTCGATACATGCGAAGATAACATTGCAGCTGTAACTTGGTCTTCAGCTGGAGGCAGTTCCAGTCAAATATCAGAAGGATCGGTGAATACTATTAATCAGAGAGGGGTTATAAGTTTCAGTGTAGGTTTGACTCATGAAAATTCTACTTGAATTTTCTTTCATATTATTTATAGAGAAGGGTTATTATATTCGTATATTTATATAGAACGTTATTTATATTCACTAATATAATTTATGTAAGCGTTTCAATATGAAAATTATCGAAAATTTATCGAAGCAGAGAGAAGTACATATGAGTATAGTCGTTGTGATAGTTCCTAAAAGCAGCCGCTTTCTACGTGTATGCACTAAAAACATGTATTAGTTAAACGCCAAAAAGAATTCTAAACTTCTATTCTCTTTTGAATTTGGTATTTTTTGCATTGTTTTTATACTTAATGTGAATGTCTGAGAGTAAACTCTCGTACATTCACAAGACTGGTTACACGGAAAATGGACTAAATTTCATAACAGTTTAAACAAATGTTATTAAAAGTGATAGATAACAACATACCCGATCGTTTCACTATAGTGCTTACTTTAATTTTTGCCTTCTTTTCTTCCTTTATTCGATATAATCATTTCCTGTCAACACTCTGCTTCAAAGAACTGGATTAAGCCTTTCATTTATCCCTTAGTATCCCCGACAATTGGAAGATTATGGAAAAGTTAAAAATTCATGGCATAGAACAACACGAAATCTAAAAGCATTGAGCGAGAAGGGTCAGTATCCCGGGCCCTAAGCGGAAATAGACACTTCCGTCTCTGTAGGTTATGGATGATATTTAGCAGAACACAGAAAATTGTACTCGGCTTTCTCGTCAAAATTGCACCTCAACGTCGTCGCAAAGCCTCGAGCCACAATCACCGTCCTATCCGTATGACCATGCCTTACAAGCGCTCACTCCCCATCCATCCTTCTATCCATTCATCCATCCATCCATCCATCCATCCATCCATCCATCAATCAATCAATCAATCAATCTATCTATCTGTCTGTCTGTCTGTCTGTCTGTCTGTCTGTCTGTCTGTCTGTCTGTCTGTCTGTCTGTCTGTCTGTCTGTCTGTCTGTCTGTCTGTCTGTCTGTCTGTCTGTCTGTCTGTCTGTCTGTCTGTCTGTCTGTCTGTCTGTCTGTCTGTCTGTCTGTCTGTCTGTCTGTCTGTCTGTCTGTCTGTCTGTCTGTCTGTCTGTCTGTCTGTCTGTCTGTCTGTCTGTCTGTCTATCTGTCTGTCTGTCTATCTGTCTATCTATCTATCTGTCTATCTATCTATCTATCGATCGATCCATCCATCCATCCATCCCTCCGTCCCTCTATCCCTCTATCCATCCATGAATCCATGCATCCATCCATCTGTCAATCTATCTACCTTTCTATCTAGCTTTTTAAGGATTCAACCTATTTCACTTTGAATCTACCTAAGGCAATTCCAAAGTATGTGTTCCTACTCAGTCTATTGCAACGATGCATAAGCAACACCATGATAATCATAAAGTTAATAAATTCATAAAAAAGTTATAGTCACACTTTAGTCTAGCTTAAATCTTGAGAATTATACCTTCTGACATGATTTTCTCAGTTCACACTTAGTTGTCTCTTACGAAACACGCAGATTACGATTGGTCTAATCATTCTGTGGTCCAGACCCATAACGAGAACTACAATGTCTATAAAGTCATGCAGATTTATTTTATCGGTTAAATACCTCATTGGCAATCTCTCCTGTCTGATTATCTGGGAGTCACTCTTCTCGATTCTAATGGCTGAATGAAACCTGATTGAATATTTGAGCTACCGTTAAGTTAACTAATCACCTTATTTATCGCTCTCTATCTACCTCTATGTTTCTAACTACGTTCTCTTAGATAACTATCTATCTCTATGTCGTTAACCACTATCTCCTAGTTAACTATTTACCTCTATGTTAGCTAATATCTCCTCAGATATTAAATATGTACCATTATGTTATTAACCATTCTCTTCTTACATAAATATCTACCTCTATGTTGTAACCAGTCTTTCCTCCGATAAATCTAACTCTATGTTTTTAAATTAACCAAACACATCTCAGATAACTACCTAAATGTTACTAATTAACCAATCTCTCCTCCGATAACTCGCCATTTGTAGGCCAGTTTGACCCAGTTTCATGATTTCGTAGTTTTCTGGCTGCGGACCATGTCAGCGGGTCAGCTTTCGAACTCGTCGTCCATGATATCTCTCTGAATTTACGAAACTGTGCGTAAAACTAAGCGTTATCCTTCTACGTTACTAATGGTAGCCATAAATTTCCCAGGGATTGAATCATCGATTCCTTCCAGAAACTAAAATTAACTCTAGTCACTTAAGTGATATTTCATCGTTGGTCTTGAGGCATGAGTCCACGGTAAAAGTAGAGAGCATAACGCATACCAAGAAACATATATTCATGCTACAAATAGAGAGAATAACATATATAAAGAAACTTATATTCACTGTATAAATAGAGAGCATAACACATACAAATTAACATATATTCGTGCTACAATTAGAGAGCATAACATATACAAAGAAACATATATTCATGCTGCAAGCAGAGAACACAACAGATAAAACGAAACATATATTCATGCTACAAGCAGAGAGTATAACACATACAAAGAAACATATTCGAGAATACACCCGTTGGGCTATGAACAAGAGAATCCAATTTCCGCTGTTATCCGTCAAATTAACAGGTCCTTTGAAGCGACCTTTAGTGGAGAGATTATCTGAAGCTATCGCTCCGTTACGCCATTTCTCTCTCTCACCACGCTGTGTTATCTGTTGGCTTCGTTCTGCCATCAACCTGTCACTACATACGTGAGACCTTGAATGCTGGTAAAGCTGGTAAAGCTAAGGTTAACGTCAGTTTCCTCACTCAGAAGTGATGTCAGTGACGGGCGAGCCCAGGATTTGAACCCGCACATACTGATCCGCCGTCGAGTATCTTACCGACTTCGCCACTGGCTCCAGCCGGCTAACCAATGTAATAAAGAAGATATGCGAAATTATGCAAAATTATTTTTAAAAAAGATATAAAAATTACACGAATTATGAAGAAGATGGTCTGGTAAAAATTAAAAAAGTAAAGCTAATGTTAACGCCAATTTACTAACTCGAAAACGATGTCAGTGACGGGAAAGCCTAGAATTTGAACCCATATATACTGATCCGCTGTCGAATATATTATCGACATCGCCTACTGGCTCCAGCCAATTATGGAAAAAACTCTCTCCATGATAACTTCTTACAATGCCATAATTAGCGTATTTATATCATGCAGTACTATACTGAATAAATGTAAAATTTAATTATTTAGTCCCTGTATCAATGTCGTATCTGTTCAGGTTGATTTTCCGAGTTCTGGTATAGAGTATCGGAAGTAAATTTTAAAGAAGGTCAATTAGTCAATCTTTACTCATTGACAGGATGAAAAGCAAAATGAGAGAGTTGTTATCTAAGCTGCTATGAGGTCAGCACTGCTCGTATGCGGTTCTTTACTGCGGATGTTAGTAATGTAAGAGCCGGGTTCAAATCCTGGGTTCACGAGTCCTTTATATCCTCCAGAGATATAGAGCTCTTCTTTAACATCGCTTTGAACGTTCTTAAATTTTAAAGTATCAGATAAACTCGGAGTATCGTTTAATCAAACTAGTAACTACGGCCATAATTAGAATTTGAAAAAATCGTAGCTCTACCCTAGATCTCAATTCCAGAATCTTCTCGAGGAATTATACACTGCAGCCACTGACATTTTCACACCAATGCAGCGCATTTGCAATCATAAATATGAATTTAAAAAATTAGATTAAAACTTTAGGCCTAATTCCAATACTAAACCAGACTACAGAAAAAAAAAGAAAAAAATTAATAAATAAAAACAGACTAAAACAGAGATATAGAAAATAAAGTATTTATCTCTGCCTTGAAATTTACGAAATCAACATATTTTTACCTGAAGGATGTAATAGGTGTCATATACATGTAGTTTAGGTCTAAATGACGAGATGGTTCCTAAAATGAAATGACGCTGCACATTTGAAAATGTAAAGTGGTGCTCTCAAATTGCCTTTACTAAGTCTAGGTTCATGATAGTTAAGCTAATATTACTTGGAGAAATTACCTATTTTAAGAGATATAGACTATGCAGATATATGCATCACTTCGTTTCTTTTAGAGGGTGTGATAATGTTTATGGCAATAACTTTTCCTCATCAATTCGACTTTTGGGACCGGGGATTTATGTGTTGTTGTTTCAGAACTGAAAATAAAACTGGAAATATGACAAAAATTAAAACTCGTAATTCAAATATAATGCGAAATATAAATAGTGTTCCTTATTTTAAATTAGCATTTTCACTCTACATGTAGGTTAAGAACTCTAGATGCCAGAACCCTAGTAAAATTCATCTCTCTCTCTCTTTCTCTTTCTCCTTTATCTCTCTTTCTCTCTCTATCTCTCTCTCCCTGTCTTCCCTCTTTTTTTTCTCTCTCTCTTTCTTTCGCTCTGTCTTTAGTGTTCTACAAATTGGCAGACTCAAGGAACATATTCTAATTCATATGCTGCTTTCACGCTCCTTAACAAATTAACGAGTTTAAAAAAGTCATTTCGCAAAAGTCAGTGCCTTATCTACAACTTAATAAACCTGTAAGCTATAACTTGAAAATAATATTTCTACTGATGTAGTTTCCCACTGATTGCTTTCTTCGGTTCTTGCTTAGTCGTCTCTTATGAAAACTGCAGCTAATGGTTGGTCTATTCTTCAGTATCCCGGACACGGCACGGGACTAAATATGTTTCCAAGAATTATCCGTGTATTGAGACGCCGTCCACCCGTCACCTCTTGTCGGCTCATAGATCAAATCGACCTGGTTCGCAGTGCCTAGGTACGCAGTCACATATTTTTGCGGCTAATACAGCGGGACGGGGTATAGAAAGTAAGAGCTCTATAGAGATTATCAGCTGTCATAAACGTCAACCCTCCAAAACCTTGCCGCAACTTTGACAAATCCCTCTTGAATTGGATAGTGTTATATTTGATGACGGCAAACGCCTGGCGGTTCAATTTTAAAATCTAGTTGATAAAAAGTCAGTTATAGAGACAGCGTTTCCTGGCTCAATTTTTTTTCTCGATTTACTTGGTTGCCTATCATCGACTGAAAGTCTCATAATCTAATATAGTGTAATTTCAGTGTATCTTATCAAGAAAAATAACTATCTTCTAATGTTTTAGAACAATAGCATATAGGAAAATAAAAAGAGAATATAATAAAAAGAGAAAAGAAAGATTTTAATTGCGAAGTAGCTTACGAACTTCTCGCATTAGTTCAGAAAAGCTTCAGATTAAGCCATTGGCAAACTGCGCGACAGTCCTAATATCCTCTAACATCAAACCTATACTGAAGATCTTCAAATGGAATAGGTTTTTTTTAATAACTGCACCGCTTATGTATTTAACGAGCATAATTTTCAAACTGAAAAAGAATTTTAAGCGTTTTCTCTTACGATGCTATCCACTTATTTTTCGTTCTTGATCGAGGTAGCTGATGGCATAGTTTTGTACCTTAGAACTGCGCTTGGAAAAGCGAAGCTAAAAAAATTATATTCTAATTCTGATGGTTATAAAACATAAATCAAAGCTCATCTTTAATATTTTCTTCTGAATTATCATCTGTTCTAATCATCCATTATTTTGATACAATATTACTACCGCAGAGGCTTTCTAAATAAGTTGCTGGTATTTTAATAGAATATAAAAACCGCAGAGCTTAGTAAATAATTGTAACTTTATTTCTTTTCAGCGTTACGACATGGGCATACTTGAAAACATAACATAATCGTGAATAAGTTATTTTACTTGACTAAAATAGTGTATTTGTCTAAAATTCTGTCAACTTACAGCTTTTTCACTTTGTATTCTTGCATTTTCAATTATCAGATGCAATTCAAGGTAATACGGTAAAGCTGGGTTGATGAATTCTGAGTGGGTCGCTTATATCACGTTAACGCTTCCGCACTGCCTACACTGTATCATGTTATACGTAATAATGGATTGGTATCATGAAGAAAAGTAAACCTACCCCAGGCTGTGTACATTTCTGTCAAGTGGGGTTCACTAGAAAGTTTGAATTTGTCACAAAATGATGACATTTAAAGAGTTCTTCAACAGTGACTAATTAAAAATACGACGGAGTAAAAATAATACTGTTAAATAATAATATTAATTAAATACTATGTTTATATGTACATTTCAAATACATGTAGAAGTACATCCATTCATCCATCCACTGGTGGATGAATGAATGGATGGATGGATGAATGGATGAGTGGGTGGTTGGGTGAATGAATATATGAATGGTTGGATGGATGGATGGACAGATGGACGGATGGATGGATGGATGGATGTATGGACAGATGGACGAATGGATTGATGGATGGATGGATGGATGGACGGACGGATGAATGGACTGATGAATAGATGGATGGATGGACGGACGGATGGAAGGATGGATTGATTGATGGGCGGATGGATGGATGTATGATCGATTGATGGATAGATGGATAAAGGGACGGATGATGTATAGATTTATGGATGGATGGCAGAATGGATGGATGGATGAAGCCGGAAGGTGTAACCATGGTAAGGCGTGGAATCGAATTATTGGATTATCCGCTCGACTAGTGAGACAGGAAAAGTTTAGTAACACTGAAGCATCGTGAAGCAGATGAGCTCCTTCGGGTCCGGTCTCTCTGGGCTCCATAGATGGATGGAGAAGCGAGATCCCGAATATTTTCTGTGAAAGGGAGCGTGATTCCCATTGGCCTTGATAGTCCCATTAATAACACTAGACTTGAAGGTTCCGGGTCTAGAGTATCTTCACTCAAGATAAATGATAGAAGTTAGTTTCTTCACTCAAGATAAATGAGAGAAGTTAGTTTGAATTTCAGACTTACACCATCCCCAATTATTCTCTCAATTAAGAAACTCAAGCATAATTGCTGTTAAGATATTGTTCTACATGTAAGTAAAAAGAAAGGAAAACCGCGGTTTGCTTACTTATGTATTTTTAAAAGGAGAGATGAACCCTTTTTGACATTAATTTGAAATTTGAAGCCAGTTACGCATGAAATAAAAATAAATGCTCTACCTAGTAAATAATCTGGATAAATTATTGTCTTATTATTAATGACATCATCATCATCTGTCCAAGAATCACAGTTTAACCAGAGTTGGGATACGAATAGACCTTCTCCTATCCTCTCTGAGCTTCAAAACAAATCAAAAGTAATGAAGCTTTGTTTAAAGCGTCAGTGATAGCGTTATTCATATGATATGCATGCATCCTCTCCGTAATTGAAGCTTATCCAAATGAGAGTATCTCGTAGTTAAATGGCCCTTTTTTCCTTTTTTCTTTAGCAGAATATTGGTTGAGTAGCATGGTAATGCATGTATTTTATGTATTTGCTAATATTAACAATTATTAGTGACGGTATTGGCTGTTTAGCAAGAAACAAGGCGTTTAGTAAAGTATTGCATTTTAAATGTTGAACCTATAACGGTTAAAGCCACTATGCAATAGTTTCTTGCATGCTTATGGTCAACTCAACATTATTCACTACTGTTTTTCGAACACTATCTCTCGGTATTTGAGAAAATTTTTATAATGTTGAATTAAATAACCAAATTTCGAGAGCAAATTTTTAATTCGCATTAATTTTAACCTAACAAAACACGCTTTATAGTGAAATGATCAACTATATCGATATCAATCACTCTTAGTACCACCTGTTAAAACTGTTAGGCAATTTAGTCCATTTTCCGTATTACCAGTCCTGTGAATGTCCGAGATTTTACTCTCAGATCAGCGCGGCTGGGATTCGAACCCGCGAGAGTTCAATTCACCTCTGGATCTGCATTTAAAACTTCATGATGTTACCCCTACGCTACTGAGGCATTCTGCATACATTATGTTGTGCCTTTAGATAGTTTGGCTTATGTCCTATATGGACTATCTGAGATCTCAGTATAGGGGTATTCACCAAATGTATATGGGACTAGCAGGTTCTCGATGGGGTCGAACGGTCTGGCTGGTCCTGATCCCCCCTACCCCGGCTGAATGCATCTTGACCTAACCCCTGACCCCCTCTACCCCGGTTGAATGCACCTTGCCCTAACCCCTGACCCCCTCTACCCCGGTTGAATGCACCTTGCCCTAACTCCTGACCCCCTCTACCCTGGTGGAATGCACCTTGCCCTAACCCCTGACTCCTCTATCCTGGTGGGATGCACCTTGCCCTAACCCCTGACCCAACCCTCCCCTAGGTTAGAGCGCCCTGCTAAGACCTGCCATTCAGAGAATAGTGGATAGATGGATGTTTACATGTCGTGCAGGTTATAACCAAGGTTGTACTGATTTCTGTTTAGGCTTAACGTGAAGCTCAAATACTCCAATCAACTACCCTTTGGTTACAGTGTAGAATTATAAAGCGCCTGTGTTCTCCATTTTTATTCTTTTTGTATAATATTTGTTTGTTCATTGAGCAAATATAGTAAATAATTAGGCCTATGTCTTAGATCTCGACACTTTTCAGAACACTTACAAATCACTCAATGTCATTTTTCAATCAATCAGAGAATGTCTGCTGACCTGTACAATGCAAAACAATAAAACACCTTTAGTTCTAATGTCATAATTATCTATATACAGACCAAATAATAACATGAGAAATATAAGTCGAATATGAATTTGAGTTACTATACAATTTAAATGATCGTTAATGGCATTACTGAGAATTTGCATTGGTCGTTCTATGAATCCATTGTAGAGCGCATTATGGAGGACGCATTATAGAGGACGCATTGTAGAGGACGCATTGTAGAAGACGCATTGTAGTGGACGCATTGTGGAGGACGTATTGTAGAGGACGCATTGTAGAGGACGCATTATAGAAGACGCATTGCAGAGGACACATTGTAGAGGACGCATTGTACTACTGAAGTAGCTGACCTGCTTACATTCCACTCTTCTTCTTTTCTTCTTCTTCATTCCACTCTTTTGCATCGCTCTCTCAGATCAGTTTCCAAGCTCATGTTTGTTCTCTGCATTTGAACGTATTTAGCATGTTTACGCAGTGATCAAACCATCGCTGAGCTTTAGTTGATAGTTTCTACAGAGAGTCGACATATCGATTGAGTCAGTATGATAAATGGTCGCCCTCTATCCGCGAATCTGCAAACAATATTTATCAGGTTTGCAACGCATCGATCCGACAGACGGTCATATAACATAACGAGGGCCAAACAGGATTAGGCGTAAACAGCGGTGCCGTGGGCGAAAATAGACACGGCGCGGAATTTCAATCAGAGAGGACTTAACGCCGGTTTTGTCACCCTGTAGAGATATATATATATATGGACTTTGCTGTTGCAGAAAAAATTGCCTACTCGTTTCTAAGTCATCTCCGTTTCTGATTTTATTCGACACGGAAACAGACTTTAAATTTTTATGTAGTAGTATAAGAATATGTTTTGGCACAGAATAAGACTGTAGTTTTAGAGTTTAGTCCGTTCTAAATTCAAATTCTAATATACCTTCGAATAGGTTCGTAAGCATTGACAATGCACAAAGTTTATATAATCGAGAGTATAATAAGAATGATACATCTCATATTGGTAGACCTAAAACTGTACATTGGTCGTCATATTGTGAACTTTATCCTGGCATTTTATCGTACAGACAGGTGTAAATATTTCTAATAATTGCAGACAAGTGTTAGCTTAGAAACTATAACGTAATATTGTTTGCATGAGTTCCTCCGGTTATCTAATTAATTCGTATGCTTGAAGGGTTATGTATTATTATGTACATATTAAACTGTTGGTGTCCTGCTCGATAGCCTAGGGCTATTCGGAAAACCACAAACCATTAATCATTGTGAATTTTTGTTTTTGTCTCATGTTGTAAGTTGTGTTTTGAAGTAAAAACTGAGGAAATAAATTTACATGTATGTATTCGTCATATGAAACTTTTCATTTTCCAAACATTCGCCCCGTGAAAGTCTTCATTGTTCAGTTGTTCTTCATATGGCTGAACCATCAGGCTTTCATTAGATAGCTAATTAAGTAGCTTAATAATTAATTGACTAACAAATTAGATAGCTTAGTCGTTGAAACAGCTGTTCTGCGTCTGGCTAAGGAGAGCTGCTGTCAACCAGGTTCCGCCAGTCGCTGATTATCCTTTCGAGTAATGACTCTCTCTCTCTCTCTCTCTCTCTCTTCAGTGCACTGCCAAGTGGAAAGTTCAAGGTACATATTCAAACTCAAAGTCTGCTTTCTCGCTCCATAAGAGCACTCCTTAGATCAACCAGTTAAACCCTTCACAAAGTCTATGCCTTATCCATAACTTACGTAGCCTATAGTTTGGGAAAAATATGGCTACTGAGATGGTGTCCCGTTGCCTTCCTCAGAGTGATGACAGCAAGTGTTAAACATGGCTCAGGCGTTCAGCTCCATTTGGCGTTGAAACTAGACAGTTGTTGTTGTTGTTCACTTTGAAAATGTAGTATAACTGTTACAGTCAGTCGACAAATTCTATTACCCTTCACCAGAGTCAAATCTACAATCAATTTTCAATCATTCAATCAATCATTCGATCGATCTATAGGTTAATAGAAACATGAAATGGGGAGAAAGAGAGAGAGAGTTAAAATGTACATGAGCAGTTTGATTGTGCCAGGTCAGCGATTTATATCTATTCAGCGCTTCGTCAAAAGACGTGTTTCATACGGAGAAGAGATTGACCTCATTCAAGCGGGAAAAATATCTTTAAAAACTGGTCAATATAGTAGAAATATAATTTTAAAACACTTTGTAACTAGACATGTGCTGAGGGAACTAGATAAACTGTGTGATTGTTTTTTGATTGCCGATAAACTTTTCGATGGTTCTGGACAATAGAGTGTCTTATGGTAGAAGCGGGTGTTTAATTTATGAAGCGTTTCATGCTAGTGCTGGAATTAGTAGCAACTCTAGTTAAGTTAGCTATAATTCATTCTTGATTGTTCTATGTTCTTATTTGTATGTGTGTATGTGTGTTTATATACATGTATGTATATGTGATGCATCTTTTCCTGTCTGCTTTTGACGAATACAGAAATGAATATATAAAGCATTTATTGTGTGTGGCTGAGGTGGTATCGTTAGAAACAATCGTTGCTCTTAACTAATGTGAGGGGGGGGGATTAAAACAGTAATATCATTTTGATAACAACTACAAGAAGTGGTGTTCGCTTTGTTGTAAAAGCATTTAATTACTAAGCACCTGGTTACGTATCATATATCGGTATCATATACGGTATCATATACCGTATTCGGTACTCGGTATATTATACGACATATTCGATATACCGGTATATGATACGGTATATGATACCGTATCATATACCGTATTCGGTATTCGTTATATGATACCGTATTCGGTATCATATTAACTAATTTAATTATTATTAACTAATTTAATTAATCATATTAACTAATTTAATTACCTGGTTACGTATCATATTCCGAATATTGATACACAAATCAATTAAACTCGATCACCATGTGATCTATCATTTAATCGATCGATCAAGTGAAGACAGATCATAATCCAATTTATCATTCAAATTCTGTCACAGCGGTTCCTCTCACGGATTACATCACCATAAAAAATAGTCAATACAAAAAAGACTTCCTGAAACCATTCTTCTATAAAAACTCTTTGACGTTTAGACATGCAAGATTCTTTTTAGCCGAAACTCCTGGCTTTAGTGACTTTAGTGGCACTTCTGGATTTAGGAATGATAGATTGACGTCGTCGTGAGATGAGTTGAAGTAATGAAATGACCATTTGTCAGGATTCCATCCAGCCTCTCAAATTCTCTCTTGTTACAGGTGCAATCTCGTCTGGGCTTAACTCTTTTGTTAAAAAGAGATTTCCTGCCACGCCGGTAATCTGCCGTGATCAATCTACAAGTTAAAGGCGTCAAATAGTCGCGTCGTTCTGTTAAAATACGTCAAATAGTCGCATCGTTCTGCTAAAATACGTAAAATAGTCGCGTCGTTCTGCTAAAATACGTAAAATAGTCGCGTCGTTCTGCTGAAATGAAGCGGTCTTATGGCCGGTGTCCGGTCTTCGAGACCGCTTCACAGGTTCCTGTCAGGCTTTTAATAAAAATATATATACACTGTATAAATATATATATATATAATACTTTTAGAGACCATGGAACTTTTTTATAAAACAATAGTGGGCCTAATAATAAATAACAACAGTAGAACAGAGAGACAATACTTATTTGTCGCTGACATGTTCTCGAGGCAGGAAAGACTAAGCTCAAGCTAAAAGTTAATGTTAACGTCAGTTTCCTCACGCGAAAGCTATGTCAGTGACGGACGAGCCCAGGATTTGAACCCCACACATACTGATCCTCTGTCGAATATCTAACGGACATCGCCACTGTCTTCAGCCAGTGGTAGCAGCCAGAAAATAAACCTGTCTTTACTTTAGCTTATGCAGCACGAGCTGGACAAATAAACGTAATTCTCGACTGCAGTAGTTGGGCTAGTCCGGTGACTTGTTAGCAAGTTGTTCGACAACGGATCAGTAGGTGTAGGAATTAATCCAGATCTCTTCACTGCATGCTATCCTGCAGGATCCTTTGCTTGAATTAACTCTACTTTCGACTGAAAATGTTATGCTCCAATACTAGTTAATAGTTTGAAGTCATCATCTGCTGCCGGTTCAGGAATTAATTTCTTCGAAAGTAGTATATAAAAGTAAATCGAGGAGTTATGACGTCATAGTACAGACGTCACAGTACTGACGTCATAGTACAGACGTCATAGTACTGACGTCATAGTACAGACGTCATAGTACGTCAGACGTCATAGTACTGACGTCATAGTACAGACGTCATAGTACAGACGTCATAGTACTGACGTCATAGTACTGACGTCATAGTACAGACGTCATAGTACAGATGTCATAGTACTGACGTCATAGTACAGACGTCATAGTACAGACGTCATAGTACTGACGTCATAGTACAGACGTCATAGTACTGACGTCATAGTACAGACGTCATAGTACAGACGTCATAGTACTGACGTCATAGTACAGACGTCATAGTACTGACGTCATAGTACAGACGTCATAGTACAGACGTCATAGTACTGACGTCATAGTACTGACGTCATAGTACAGACGTCATAGTACAGATGTCATAGTACTGACGTCATAGTACAGACGTCATAGTACAGACGTCATAGTACTGACGTCATAGTACAGACGTCATAGTACTGACGTCATAGTACAGACGTCATAGTACTGACGTCATAGTACTGACGTCATAGTACAGACGTCATAGTACAGACGTCATAGTACAGACGTCATAGTACAGACGTCATAGTACTGACGTCATAGTACTGACGTCATAGTACAGACGTCTATTAAAATAATGAGTATCTTATTCATAGCACTGGGATGATATTAGAACGTGTTTTGTATCCTAAAGGACATGGCATCATCGTCTTACAGATTAGATGCCATTAAAAGGTAATTTTACAATAGACCATATATAGACTATAATAATCATAGGAGTCTCGAAGGTATTGTAATATATAATACTATAAAAACCAAATTCCTAATGCTAACTCTTTATTTGCTAGTTTAGTCATTCGGTGTACTGTATGTCTCTCTCTCCTATCTTTTCTTTCATTCTAATTCTCTCCCTCTCATACATCATGTTGCATATAGTTCCTCCAATTGTATCTCTCCTCAGTTTTCTTTTTCATTTCTTTTCAAGAATGCGCTCTCAACCCGTCTAACGTACGTCTTCTTGGTCTTCCTCTTAGCCCTTTCCCTTTAAAGCTTTCTTACATTGATGCTGAGATAAAGAAATATGAGAGTTTTGTAGGTAAAATCTTTCCACTAATGCGAATATTTCATATCCAGCTCTTCTTTCTACTACTTATAGCATTTGCAGCTTCTACCAAAATTAATCCTTTCAAAAACTTTAATATTTGTATTTCTTATGCAATTATTTTTTCGGACCTATCTACAGGCAAAGCATCTTAGAGATTTCTGAATACAAGTGTCTTTTCATTACCAAATGGTACTTTTCTCATCCAATTCATCCTCATAATTTTCCCTTGAATGTCACTTTAACCAGAGTCGGGACCCTCTCCGAATTTATTTCATATTTCTGTTTCGTATCTTCCACGACCCGCTATATGTAGATCGTAAAGTATAGAATCTGATATTCCATATTGTATATCTGTGTATCCTTCACTGTGATATTAGATACTGTATACATACTGTGTATATAGATACTGTGTATATGGATACTGTGTATACAGACACTGTGTATAAAGACATTGTGACATTGGATACTGTATACCTTCCAGGAAAGTATTATTTTACACAAAATTTTAACCAAAAGCCGTGCAAGCCTAGCATTCAAATAAGGGCAGTACACTTAGATTATCGTTCAGTTGACTTTGACATCCGGTGTTTCACATGTAACTCTCTTGAAAACCATTTGGACGCTTCTTGGCGGACGCCTGAGCTCTTATGCGAATATTTTACGACAAAAGGAAATTGCGTGCGAATAATTGGAGGCTAATGGAGGCGTCATTGTAGCGCAGCATTGACCGTGAAGTGCTGGCTTGTGACCGCTCATCCTGCAATGATCCTCCTGAATATGAAAGAGATAGAGAGGGAAGGCTGAAGGAGAGAATACTGGGAAGGAGATAGATAGAGAGATAGATAGAGAGATAGGTGGATGGATGGATAGATGGATGGATGAATGGATGGATGGTTGGATGGATAGTTAGATGGTTGGATAGTTGGATGGGTGGATAGACAGACAATTTACAACTTGTTAAATACTCATTACATTGACTACTCACAATAGCGTTTTATTATTTAATACCACATGCCCATATCATTACACATCTGATTAGATTTAATGCCGCATCTACATGTATGTCTGATCGAGATTGTTGTTTGAACGCGGTTGATTCGGGATTCGAGACTAGTAAATCTACGATGTTCGATTGCAGAGCAATATTGTTGATATTCTAAGAAAAGTGACTTACTTATAGTTATTATACTTAAATAGGCCTACTTTCTTCTGAGTGATAGAGACAGAAAGAGTAGGAGAGAGAGAGAGAGAGAGAGAGAGAGAGGAAAGAGAGTGAGAGGCGCTAAGAGGCAGACGGGTGAGGTTTACTTTGGTTAGTACTTTGTGGGTGACCACCTTGGAAGACGAAGTGTTGACAGCTTTGAAGGAAAAAATCCCAGGGTGTTGGAAGGTTATTCTTAAATCTGCACCGGCTGTAATTGATGCGCCATCAAAAGGTAACGATTACTGATAACCGTAGAAAAGAAGGAGGAAATAGGCCTTAAAAATAAGCATATGTGCTTCCTGACCCAATGTGCCGTTATGTTGTGTTATGTTTATATAATAGTATCAGCAATATATTTACCTCAAAATATTAAAATGGAGCGCTGTAAAGCCTAGTGAAGCAGCTAATGGAGCAGCTATAAATGTATACGTAGCTGATGGAGTTATTACTTCAGAATTTTTGCTGATGAAATTTAAATAGCAAACATCTTCCTTTCATAGTCTTTTTTCAGAAAAAGACAGAAATTGATACGGCTAAGTATTTTTGTTTATCTAGGAACAAATCATAACTATTTTAAAATTCTACGGTTGTTTGCTGAAGAAATTTAAAAAGCAAGCATCCTTCTTTCACTTTTTAAAGAAAAAGACAGAAATTGACACGGTTAGGTATTATTTTATCACGTCCCTGACATCATCTCTGGATGAGGAAAACGGACGTTAATCCTTTTTTATTATTATTATCTGGGAACAACTCATAGCTATTTTAAAATTATAAACTTCAACTTTTAAAATCAAACAATCATTTAATTTTTTTATTATTATCTGGGAACAACTCACAACTATTTTAAAATGATACGCTTCAACTAGTTTTCTTATTTTACAGATACAGCTGATTCACTGGAACAAGGATCTTCACAGCAGCTTTCAATCCGCAGCGAGAAGCGACGATGACGGGATTATTACTATTAGTGTCCTAGTGCAGGTTAGTCAATCAATCAATTAATCTATCAATCAATCAAACAGTTAATTGATCAATAACTTTATCAATCAATTAATCTGTCAAGAAATCAATTTATCTGTCAATCATTCAATGAATTAATATATAAATAAATAAATCAACCAATCAATATATCTATCTATCAATCAATAAATTAATCAATCAGTCATTCAATTAATATATCAATCAAGGTATTAATTTAGTCCATTAATTAAGCAATCATCATAGTCTTCCCTTTAATCCCAGTTTAATTAGGGTCGGAATGCGAATAGACCTTTTCCACTCCTCTCTATTCCATACCATACCATCAGTCAATTCCCTAAACTCTCTACTATTCGCTTCACAATTTTTTAGCGGTTTCTGGAGCCTAGGCGCTCACCAATCAAATGCCCTTTTTGACTTTGGTTTGGATCCTAGTGCTTTCGTCGCCTTCTACGACACGTGCAGTCACCGGTTGGTCTATTCTCCAAACAACACGGACACAACACGGGAAAACCATTAATTAAGCAATCAATCAAAAATAAAAAATCAATGTATATGAAAATTGAATCCATGTCCAAGTTGCAAATCTTTCCAAAGTGCTGTCAAGATGCATAAATAATCACTAATAATTAAATGTTGATCGATCTATTAGCAAATGCAATTTTTGATTTAGTTTCTTGAAAGGACAATTGATAAATCAACCAATACATCAATTACTTAACCTTCGATTCGTCTAATGTTTCTGCAGACAATGCTAACTGGTATAGCTAAGGTTAACGTCAGTTTCCTAACTCAAAATCGATGTCAGTGACGGGCGAGCCCAGAATTTGAACCCGCACCATCTGATCCGCGGTCTAGTATCTTACCGACATCGCCACTGGCTCCAGCCGGTGGCGAAGTCGGTAAGATACTCGACCGAACTAAGGCAAGGTTACATAGCATAACATAACGACACACTGGGTCAGGAAGCACAGATTCTTGTTTGAGACCCATTTCCTCCTTCCTCTCCATGGTTATTAGTATTCGTTCCCTTTTGATGGCGCATCAATTGCAGCCGGCGAGGATTTAAGAATAACCTTCCATCACCCTGGGATTTTTTCCTTCCTAAGCTTCTACCAACGCTCGGTCTTCCAAGGTGGTCATCCACAAAGTACTAACCGAGGTCGATGCAGCTTAACTTCGATAATTGACGCGCAGCTAAACCAAGTGCGCTTATTCCGCCGTTTCATGAACTACGTTAGGATTTAGAAGATATGCTATAGCCTAGTTTAACGTCAGTTTCATGTCTCGAAATCATGTTTGCGACCTGACGAATATTGCATTTGAACCTTGCACCCACTGTAGTAGAACAACTTAACGACATGCTACGGCTCAGGTCAGGAACATCACTCGGAGTGAAAGAGAATAGGATTGAGAAGAGAACAGTTAACTTTCTCTTTCTTTCTTTCTTTCTTTCTTTCTCTTTCTCTCTCTCTCTCTCTCTCTCTCTCTAGTGTTATACCTAATAGCAGGACCATATATTCTTTATATATTCTTGCTTATTGTCTGCTTTCATGATCAGCAAGAGCTATCAGTGGACTTCACGTTGAGCCCTGGCTATGTCCTTACTTTAAAGCTAATGAATCTAATTTAACGTCAGTTTCTTCATTCGAAAGCGATGTTTGAGACGGACGAGCCCAGGATTTGAATCCACATACTTTACCGCTATCGAGTATCTTACCGAAATCGCCACTGGTTCCAGCCAGTGGAGGAGCCTCAAACTTCGAAACTACTTAATTTTATCAAATGGATATTTTGAGTTGACTGAAATGTTTGAAAAATGTAATAAAATTTGCATTGAATCTGCTATCTATTCGTGGATAGAATGGAGAGATAATCAAAAGAGTTAATACTCTCATCAGAAAAGCGAAGAATCGCTGACAAATGTATTTAAGCATGCCTCAGGGTTGCGGAAATCCTCCAGAAAATGATAGAGTGAAGTAGCAAGAAAATTCTTAAGAGAAATGTAAGAGGCTTAAACATCCGTATCTAAAGAAAGAATAGTATGAAGTAACGGAGGATTTTTGTTACTTTGGCAGATTGAATTTCTGCAGCTAGTATTGTTAATAATGAAGGCTGAGCTATTGGGATTCTCGGATAAGTTTTCGACTGCTTAATAATAGGTATAGAGTTCTCTTCCAAGGTTCTTCTTTAAAAATACCTTCTAGGTATTAAAATTAAAGTAAAATTACTTAATTAAAGATATATAAATTTAAATATTTAAACATTTAAAGATAAATAAATTGAAGACACTATGACATTAATTAAAAACTGTATATTTCTCTAACTCTAGCGTTTTGCCAAGTGGCATGTCCGAGATACATATTTCAGCTCAAGTTCTGATTTTCACACTCAGAAGCACTTCGCTGACCAACAGGGTGTCGCAGCGTCTGAACCTTTACCAAACTAACATTTAGTATTTAGCTTTGAAAAAATCTGGTCTCTTAGTTGGTTTTCCAGTTCCTTCCTCAGTTCCTCATTTCCTGCATGCTTATTCGCTTTCTACGACATAAGCATTAGACGGTGGCCTATCATGTAATGGTCCTGAAGTAGCATGGTTTTCATTCATATAACCTTTAATTATTTTTAAAATTATAATTGAAAAGAAAACTAATTACTGAACTAATGCATAGAAGTCCATTTCAGATTTCAACTCAATAAGACGTCTGCGTACTGAAATACTTTGGAAACCTAAAGCATTCTACACATCAATTGTATGATCTTGCAAGCACTAGCTTCAAAATGCAACTTTTTTGTACATGTATGTTTTCAACCATGGTGTTAAGCGTATCTGGATCAAGGAAGGAGTTTTTCACGACACTTTTTACTGCTACGGGTCAATTTTCATCTCCCGGGAATATGAAGAAACAAAAAATACACTACCAAGTGAAAACCTTCTCTCTTATTGACGTGGGGAATTGAGATCAGGGAAGGGGTGACCATTATTCGCGGTCAATTATACTGTTGATGATACAATGACGTGACAATAAGCCAACACCCCTCGTGGTCCAACAGACTCATCAATCCTACTCTATTAATCCTGTTTGTTGAAGGAGAGAATCCGGGTTTCCGCAAACCAGAGTCCAAGCGTCCATGCGTCCAAGCGTCCTCTACTTTTTCATGAAAATTATCTGTTCTGATAGCCTAATTGGCACCACGCTTATCCTATGAATTAGTTGTCATTAGTTCTAATCTTGACCTCATTATCTTTTCAAGTGTTCCTTTGTTACGAAAATATAAACGTTTAACTAGTTTTTTTATATTTATCTATTTATTTGGTAATTGTCTCATTTCTGCTTGATTCTACTGAAGTTTTACGACTCAAAGTCGCTATTTAGTTGTCAAATTGAAAAGTAGACGATAGTGATGCTACTTGTATTATATTCTGCAGTTTAAGAAATTACACAATATTAATGTTTGAATAAGTAAATGCAGGAATGAGTGAGTGCTCGAATGAGTGAATGCGCGAATGAGTGAAAGCAAGAATAATAATAATAATAATAAAGGTTTAACGTCCGTTTCCTTATCCAGGGATGATGCCAGGTACAAATGAGCGAATATAGAATGAATGAATGCTCGAATGAATGAATGCATGAATGAGTGAGTGAAAATGAATGGGTGAATTCATGAATGAGTGAATGCAGGAATGATGAGCGAAATAATTGATTAATAATAGTTCATTCAAAATATCAGAAAATACACATCAAATTTTCGACAAGCTTGATTAAGAGACATTCTAAAAAATAGTAGAGATGCTATTCTCTTTCATCAGCAAAAGTTATAAGTATTCCACACTCCCTATCTCCAAAAAGCCTAGCTATCACCAATTTTTATCTATTCTTCAATCTCATATAGCTTTGCCTCTGGGTTACATAGTCAATCTTCTCTTACTCTTCGTCATCGTCTATCAGTAATGTCTCTCTCAGGTATAACAGGCTCTAATTAACTGAGGCAGATGGATGCATCACAATACGAAGACTGACTGGAAGATTTGAGAGTACATTCATGTATGTACACTGGACTGATAATTGGATAATTCACTAAACTGAAAGATCTCAGTTTTTGGACAATTGGATAATTCACAAAACTGATAAATCTTAGTAGTTCGGGTTTTGAGAGGCAAATCTCATTAAGCTATATAATGTAGAAACTATCTGCATCTCCCCCGTGTTGTGCTCGGGTGCGGTTGCACCACTGCAGAATAGGGCAACCGCAAACAATCTGCTGCGAGTACGTAAGAGGCGACTAATGCAGGGAGCTGAGGATGGCTAGAGGGGTCCCTTCACACCATTAAATATTTCCCCCAGGATTAAGTAGTAATTAATCCATCTAAACGAAGAAAGCAACGGGAAACCACTTCAGAAGCCATACTTTTCCCAAGCTATAGGCTACATAA